>CAEFZY010075027.1:0-12647 GCA_903066815.1 Brachyrhaphis roseni
ACTCTATCATTTTCCTTATTGCCAAATTACTAGACACATATTAAAATGTCAGACCCGTCTTTCTATCAACTGTGCATCAATACCCAGCAATGCAATGTTGCTATGACGATGTGCGTATTCAACAGTGTTTGAAGACAGATAAAGTCAAGAGCTGGTTTTAGGAGTAGCTTGAATGAATGTAAATAGTTATACTGAAAATAAGCACAGATCACCTTGTAACTAAAGCTTCTGTTTCAACTCTTGACTTCACGACCTGGAGACACTTTATCCAGCAAGGAACAGAGCTGTGCTGCAAATGATTTCAGTGTGACAACAATCAGCAGCGTCAATGCACTTATTGGTTCTGCATGTAACACTTGAAGGATTAGTTCTGTGACGCTTGAGTGCTGAATCTAATCACCTGTTAATTATGGCTTTGGTAGTGCTTCTCTTATCGTACATCTGATATCTGATATATCAAGTAATAATATAAACAAGTAAGCTGAATAAAT
This sequence comes from Brachyrhaphis roseni, assembly GCA_903066815.1. Classification (NCBI taxonomy): domain Eukaryota; kingdom Metazoa; phylum Chordata; class Actinopteri; order Cyprinodontiformes; family Poeciliidae; genus Brachyrhaphis; species Brachyrhaphis roseni. The sequence goes on from CAEFZY010075027.1 coordinate 492, forward strand.
ACAAATTATTGTTTAAGAAGCAAAACCAAAGTATTTATGCAAAAATGACAGAAGAGAAACATTTCAGATTTTTAGCCTGTACATCTAAAAGCTACCATTCATTCCTTTTGTATGATCTTGAATGCATGTTATCACTGTAATCATGTAGAAAAAGATGAAGTATTAAGTCAAGATATATGTTTATTGTCTTAATTGAAACAACATATTTTCTCACGTCACTGTAGAATATGTGAAAAATTAATTTGTACTCATACACAAATGTCAACAGTTCAGCTTGATTCATAATTTCCACTAAGGTAATGTATTCTTGGAACTGATAAATTCCATTATACATTATTTTTCATATACTTGCTACCATATTATGTATATATATATTTTATGCATTATTGTCCTGTGGGGGGTAAATAATTCAACATTTGAATTAGCAGGCCTGATCTCCAAGAAATAAAAAAAAAACGGAATTTCTCAGTCAGTGCATCTCTATAACAAGCCTGATCAGTGCATCTGTAGAACAGTTTCACACCTATGTATCAAACTGATACAATAGATCTTTCATTTAGTATTGATCCTATAATGAAATACATTAACATTGCTGTCTTTCCCTGAGTATCCTTTTTCTGGAGTGCCTCAAGAGATATTACTTGGTGACTTTCCTTTTCCACACTCTTACTACCTCTTCCAGTTGTTACTGTCACAAAAATAAACAACAAAAAGTAACAATTAGACAAACCCTGAATCAGCAGGCCAGACATCCAAAAGAAATAAATGGCAAGATGTATTCTGACCATGTAAACTCCACTTGACTTCAATATCAATTCTCGCCACTCACTACATATAGAACTTATTCAACACAAAGGCAAGAGCCTGCAAGAAAAGGCTACATTAGATAATATTTCCATCCCTGTGAATGAATCAAGGCCTGTCAAAGTGCTGGTATGTTTTTAAAAGACAAAAGAGGGAGGATGAACCAGTTACCCTGTCCCGAACAGAGGAGTAAAAGTACCCGGCAAACCTTTCCCCATCCACTCCTATTTTCTCCTCATGTGGATGAAACTCCACAAACAAAAAAAGTGTGCGTTTCCCTTTAAGAAGCCCCCACCGTTTGCAGAACGGAGGGAGGAGGAGCAGGTCAGTGGAACAGCGACTGAGAAGGAGAGAAAAAAAAAAAATCCAACTGCTGACGGTTTCAAGTCCCCCCAGTAGAAACTGTGCCTGATTTGTGGCCAATGTTGGAGATGTAAAAAAAAAAAAAAAAAAAAAACAGAGGAAGGGAGGGAGAGGGAGAGAGAAGGAGGAGGGAAGAGGATGGGGAGGAGGGAGGAGGAGGGGAGGAGGAGAAGAGGAGGAGGGGGGAGGAAAAACACTAAAGGGGTAGCTATGGAGATGGAGCGTTTTCCTGGTTGCTTTCTTTGACAGGTGTTGAGTGGGGCAAAAGTCTTAAAACAGAATTCAGCATGTACGCCAAAGGTAAAGGAGCTGTCGTCCCTTCCGATAGCCAAGCGAGAGAAAAGTAAGTGGATTGCGTTGCTTTATTGTCAGAGTTTTTACCTGCTTAAACGCGAGGGGGGCAGCGGAGGGGCGCACAACTTTCTAAACTAGGTAGTGTAATTTAGAGGAGTGCGCCGGAGTAAAGTGCGCTCCTCCTCAACTCATCCGACCACCTTGGAGGTGCGTCTCTTAAACTTTTTCCTTAAAAAAAACCCCCTCACTTCTCGTGAGTAATTATACGCCTGTCGTTTCCCAACAATGTGAGCGAACAGCTCTGTAAGTTGGTGCGGGATGTTGGACAAGATCACGGATTGTGTTTTTATTTACCCGGTTATTTATAACGCGCACTTGTGCGGCGGTAAAAGTTGAGGAGGCATTGTCGTCGGGGTGAAAGCATGTGTCCGTGGTTGCGTGGACTGCTCGATTGTGTCTCTGTGAAACTTTCGGGGATGAAGCCGCTGGATGCTTCGAATGGATGTGGTTCTTTTTAGCGGCTCGAAGCGCTCAGGCTGCGCGTTTTTGGTGCGTAAAACACGGGGCGCAGGCACTTCAGGCGGCAAGAGGAGGGAAGCTTTATCCCGTTCAGCAAGCACAATAGTGCTCAACTTTTAAAGTGAAAACCGCAGCTTTTATTTCAGAGAGAAGCTTTATTTCAAGCAGATATCATTCAAAAAAATGTCATGTCCCATTTTAGATTGTGTCTAATAAATTCGTTCTTTGGTTTATTATGAGTAACTTTTAAATGTCATCGTCCCGACAGAGTGATGGCTGTCCTTTTTCTGCTCAGCTTCAGTGGGGTAAAATAATAATAATAAAAAAGTTTTTTCTTCGTGCGAGCCTTCGGGGAGTTCTTTGTATCATCGCGGTGCTGTTTTATCACCATTACGCACCAAACAGTACGAGTTTGTGGAACAGCGAGCCGGGCTCCCCGTGGAGATGCAGTTGTAATCCCTAAAACAATGTCAAGTCCTTGGGAGGCTGTGCGGCTACACGACCCCCGTCAAACATCTGTAATGGAAACATAATTTCTTTTGAGACTCTCTTATATGTTTTGATGCACTGCCGTGTCATATTCAATTGATTAGGCTTTCTAGTGATGTGAGTCACTTATGCGCTTAGTGGAGGCTTCCTCGAGTGCGACTTTGTGCACATCTGCTTGCACGGAGCGTCTGATTTCACCCTGAACTTCCATTATTTCGTAGGAAAATTGAGAGTTTGTGTATTTGTATGTGCTGATATGGGGGAGTGAATCCTAAATGAAAACAGTCCCATGTGAGTTTATGAGCAGCAGCAGGCGGGCTGACCTTTGAACCAGCATATGATGCTTTAATATTGCATATGAAGCGCCAGCATCTCAGTTTACACCGGTTTGTGGAGCCTGGGTTATTTACAGTATGGTGAAAAGCCATTTATAATTTAAATAATGTGTCTTTAGTCAGTTCTTACTTGTGCTCGCTTGTTCAGGAGACTGTGGATTATGTTGCATGTGTCACTAGGAGTGAAATCAGCGCAGAGGCAGCATGTATTTCAAATGATAGTGTAGGTGGAGGATTAATAATTTAACTCATAAAAAGTACAAGTCTTTTGAGAAAAGCTGCAAATGATGAATGCGTCTAACTCGAGGTTTCTTAAATTACAAAAAAAAGCCCTCCTGTTTGTTTTTCCATCCTGCTGTTTTCTTGCATTTAAATATCTGTCACTTATTTGGAGCAACTTGCTTCTTCCATTAGACATCACATTTTTAAACGTGTTCAGTGATATGCAAAAACTTCACAACACTTGAACCTTTTTCCCATTTTGTCACATTAATTACAAATGCTCCATATATTTATTAGAAAATGCATAACTGTGAAATGGAAAGAACATGATACACAGTTTTCAGCGTTTTTTTTTTTTTTTTTTTAAATAAATGAAAGCCCAAAAGACATTTATAACATGTTCAGACCTGGCTCTAATTAGTCTCAAGTCTGGACTTTGACTGGACCATTATAAGAAATGAACACAATTTATCTAAACCATTAGCAATGGAGCTCTGTCTGTTACTTCTGTTGTCCTCCTGGAAGGTGAATGAACTTCCTGTCCATCAGTTCTGAAACTGCTGAAGAAAAGCATCATCACACCATGATGTGGCCACCACCATTTTCCTTGGTCATAAGTTTTTCTGGGTTTTTTGCGGTATTAAAGTTTTTCTGCCAACTTTACAAGAAAGTTTCATTTTGTTGTGATCTTATCTGGTCAGAGCACCTCCCACATCTATGCCATACCCTTACATGACTGGTGGCAAACTTCAAACAGACTCTCCTCTGACTTCCTTGTAGCAATAGCTTCCTTCTTGCAACTTTATGAGAAATGCCAGATTTGTAGAGTGCATGACTAAAATCTGTCAACATTCTACAGTATGGTGAAGCTGTGGATTTCTGCAGCTCCTCCAGAGTTACCACGGGTTAGCAGTTCGATCACACTCTTCACATTTTTTAGATGATTAGCTGAAGAATGCTTAGGGAATTTTAGAGCTTGGAATATTATTTTACATCTAAATTCAGCTTTAAACTTTTTATCCACCTAATAAATAACCCATTCCTGGTCCTGAAACCTTCGCAGAACAGCCACGCATACAGAAGCTTAAATACACAAAAGTAAAATTTTTTACTCGTCGATGGCAGTTGATTGCATTGGATATTATTCACAAGCGGCAGAGTAAAGGGGTTTAAGTACGCCACCACATTTTAAATATTTTACCTCATGAAGGAGCTTCAGAACCCTTGTTCTTTATCCCAGCAAAATACAATAAAGTTTGCGGTTTAAACGGGACGTAATGTGAGAAAGTGAATATTTTTGCAAAGTAGTGCATGTGTGGTGTTTATATCCGTCACAGGCCAGCAGGTAACGTCCACACATCACAGAAAAGGCTCGCCCTCTCCCCTCACCTGTCTTGTCCCCCTAACTCGCCCCGCAGGGCTAACACATGTTTCCTTGTAATCGTGGAGCTCACAACAGCGGCTTCAGTGAATTATCATATTCATATTTACATATTCATTCAACTCTTTACATATTGGCCTAATGAAAAGAAGGCTCTCCAGATGGATGCATATGGTATTAAGGAAAGAGTTTGGCATCAGAGCTGCAGCTCTTGTTAGAATTTCTCATCAGGTCTTTCTAATTTAATAAAATGTCTGAAAGATTTCATGACATGAAGTAAAATAAGAATGCAAAAGTAAGCTGGAAGTACAGTGCAGGTGCTGCACTCGCATGTTTATCTTGGTGTTGTTTTAATGAAGAACAGGTGATGCAATGTTTCAGCTAGGAGTGCAAAATTTGTTGACACCAACATTTAGGAAATATTAGTGTAGAGAAATGTTTTGCTTGCACAGCTGGAGGAAGTCAGACCGCATGGGTGTGGACAGAACACATGAGTTACACTAGAGCATTAATGTTTCATAGAAAAACTTGTAGAATGAAATATTAATGGTTATGTCTATAAACATTTTGATAAACTGCCTCCTTGCTTTGCTCTTGCAGTGCAAAATTTTTAAATTTGTTCATGCTTGTGTTGAAAACAACAAGAAGGCCTCTTGACTTCTTTTTCTGATTTTTCTTTTTGCAAATGCGCAGCTGCTTTTCAGGAATTTAACTTTCCTCCTGAAATATTTCAACAGCTAGTTTCTTCAGTGTTTCCTTAGTGTTTTTTCAAGGTTTTGCCCTATTTACCGAAGACAGCGACTAACAGAAAGTATATTGTCACTGTCAGAGCTTTTTTTTTTTTTTTTTAGTAACCATGGCCCCCCTGGTAATAAAGTTTTATTTCAGGTGTCTCTTGTGTGGGCCGTTCAGTTGATGGTATTTTGCAGGTAATCTGGTGTGTACATCCGCAAAGTGGTGAAATCTGAAATTGAAACACAAGGAAAAAAGGGTTTACACTGAACTTCTCAGTTACACGCTGTGGATCTCTGGCGTAGTGTACAAAATGTTCCGAGATACAAGCTCAACAGTGTGTTTGAGTGTGTTTAGGATGCTGTGTTGCACAGTGTTGGATAGAAAAAAACAAAAATCCTGTAAAGCCTTAAAACTGAGACTTGATTTTGTTTAGCAACATAACACAGACCGGCATGCAGAAAATTAGGTGGATTCCTCCACACGACCAAGGAACCACCATATAACTGGGGTTCAGCCGGCTGGCCTCGCTTTCCTCAGGTCAGAGGTAGCAGGAGTGTAGGGTGTAGGGGTGTGTTTACACCAGATCATTGTGTAAGGTTATTTTCGTAAGAGCTTTCATGGGAACAGATTGATTGTGACAATAAAAGCAGAGGAAGGACCGATCCATGTTGTCATACAAAACCATTCAGATCAGAATTGGAAGATATTCTCTTTGTTTGATTCTGTTCGAGTCAATTACTGAAAAATTTAACTTTTCTCTTCTTATTTATTAAACACATGAAAACTAAGAATTACAGTCATTTTCAGTCTATAACTGTGTCAGCCATCAGCGTTCACGTTGATGCACTTTTTCGTTTTGTAAAAATCTGATCAAAGGTAATTGCATTTGTGCTGATGCATAAATGAGCATAACCTTGTGATTCTTTCATTTTCTGTTGGATGCGATGCTATCTCTAAAAAAATAAGAACCCTCTCAACATTTCTATCTTTTTGTGTTCTCTAAACCTAAGAAAGAGAAATCGGACTCAACAAGTCAGAACTCAAAGAAAATCAATAATTTCTATTTGGCAGAAAAAGCCTTGTCGGTGGACTTTTACTTAAAATTAATTTTGAAAGGAGTAAAAACTGGCGTCAAGCCAGAGGAACAGATGTTAAGGCAGCAAGAAGGTGTTGGGTTTGATTCCCAGCTGGGACCTTTCTGCTTTGAGCTTGCATGTTTTGTCCCAGGATATGTTGGGGTTTGCATCTCAGGTTGAATGGCTGCTGTAAGTTTCCCAGTGGTGTGTGTCAGTACTCTGTGTCTCTTTGCTGCTCTTTGAAGGACTGATAAGTCCCCTATAAACTGCTGGGGAAAGACCCCAGAATCCCCCATTTCCCCACAGAGGAAGAAGCGGATATAGAAATATATATAAAAAGTCACGGATGAATGGAAGAACTTAACACAGCAGCTTTAAAATTAGTGGTCTTTTTCTCATAGGGTAAACGGAAATCTCTTTCAGTTTGTTCTAGTAAATCCGGTGACCTAAATTAAAGGTTCCATTCACAAAAAATAAGTTTAAGCTTGATCAATCATCTTCTCTTAAGACGGGCCACAGTTAGCAGTCATGGAGCAAAATAATTTTTTAATACTCTGTTTATTTACAGTATTTTTTGATGCGATTTCAAGTGATTCTAGATTTGTTTGGGTGAAGAACGTCAAGTGCAAAGTTAATCAGTTTGTTTTGAATGCAAGTTTCTTTACATCCTCCGCTCCTCCTCTGGCTCCTCCCACCTATTTACATGCCGTTTAGCGGGGGATCTTCAGCTCTGAATGCATGGTTTTGATTCTACACAGATGGCTCAGCCATCTGCATTTTAGTCTTTTGAAGGAAGCATAAAGAGCTGCACAGGAACACAGGCAGAAACAGTATTCAGAAAAAGTAAAGAAACCCTTGATTTACCCCCAGCGCCCTTCGGGGTGACGGCGCTCCCATTCAGATGTGTCAACAGTCAATTAATGCCGCCTGTTGTCAGCCGCTTTTGGTGCATCCGCACAAATTTGTTGCCCTTCGCACTCAAAATAAAGTAGGCAGTATAAATATTGAAGCTCTGTGCCTGAAGTTGTTAATCAGTTTGGCAACACTGCACACCGAGCAGAACAGTTTGTCTCTTATTAACATACAGAGGAAAGCATCTGTGCGAACAGCAACGAGGTGAGTGTCAGGTGATAATCGGAAACAGATGAATGTTTTGAATATTTGGACTAATTGCTTCATGGTAGGTTATGTCATTGTGGACCTCATTAACAACTCGCTCATGAAACTCATTAATGGCGAAACCTGTTCCAGTAACATCCAAAATGCTCCTTATCCTAAATCTTCAGAAAAGCCTGAGATGTTTCTTTGTGGTAAAAGGAGATCATCAGAGCTAAACTGGGAACCAGTGAGATGATCATGTTGCCATGATGTGTTCACATGAATGCAGACGCGTTTATGTGCATGTGTGAGAAATGTCTGGATTAACCCGTGGCTAAAGCTGTTTGTGTTTACATGCTCATTGATACTGATTTGTTTTGACAAAGGAACCGCCAGAACAAAGACAGGCAAACAGAAACGGCATGCGCGCTGGGAATAAGCGTCAGTGAAACATCTTTACAGCATCACAGAGGTCTGAAGCAGGCACCAGGCCTCTCACTCACCTCCATATGACTTCATTTAACTCTTTTTTTCTGTTGCCCAGCAGAATATTTCTCTATGTGCATAGAGAAATCTTGGTTACCTCTTAAACCACATTTTATTAAATTACACACACAGTTTAGTGTCTTTTATTGAGATTATGTGTAATTGATAGGAAAATGACACCAAGGTTTCAAAATATTTTAGAAATTACTAAAAATCTGGAAAGTGTGGCATGGTCTTGTATTGGGCTCCCTTCACTCTGACACCAAATGTAGTCAACTTCCCTTTCTGTGTAGATTATCCTCAGTATAAATTCAGCTGTTGGTATACAGTAGTTTGTTGGAGAACATTAGTGAACAAACATCAACATGAAGGAACACAGCAGACACAGGTCACAGAAAACGTCATGGAGGATTTTAAAGCAAGCTTAGCTTATAAAACAATGTTCTGAGCTTTGAACAATTCACAAAGTTCTGTTCAAACCAATCATGACATAATCATTCATCTGTACAGCAGACAAACAGATCATTAAACAGGGCAGCTACTAACAGTCCCGTGGTAACTCTAGAGTAGCTGCACAGCTCAGGTGTAGCAATCATGTCATTCACTTTACAAATCTGGCCGTTATTACAGAATCCAAGAAGAAAATCATTGCTGAAAATAATTTGAGAGAGATTTGCAGTTTACCACAAACATGTGGAAGAAGGTGCTGTGGTTGGCTGTGACTAAAACCGAACTTCCTGCCAAACGTTCCAGAAAACTTGCACCGCATGTCAGCCCATACCATCCCTACGGGGAGCCATGTTGTGGCGTCATCATGCTGTGGGGTTGCTTGTCTTCAACACTGCAAAAACCCAAAATCTTACAAAGTATTTTTGGTTCTAGTTTCTACAGCGAATGTCTTAGCAAACTTGAAATAAGACAAAACTAACTTACAAGTAAATATTTAGCAAGATATAGAAACTTGTTTTAAGTAAATAATTCCTTAATATTGATGAAAGGGTACTTGACAGATTATTTAACTTATAACAAGGCATTTTTCCCACGTTATAAGTTAATTTGTCTGCCAATAGAACAAATACTTTTTCACCAATATTAAGGAATTATTTACTTAAAGCAAGTTTCTATATCTTGCTGAAAAGTTACTTTTGAATTAATTTCTCATTTTAAGTGTAATAAGATATTTACACTAGAAACTAGACCAAAAATACTTGGTGAGATTTTGTGCTTTTGCAGTGAAGGAAGCTGCTCAGAGTTAAAAACAGGGCAGCCCTTGAAGGAAAGGTGTTTGGCAACTTCTGAAGGGAAATGGAGCTTAGGGTCAACAGATTGAAGGGGGTTGAATACATTTACACATTACCTGCTACGTTTGTGCTGGTTTGTCACATGAAACGTTTTGAAGTTTGGGTTTAAAATGCAACAAAATGTATATATATATACATATATATATACAAAAAAAAATCAATGATTAGTTGCGTGAAGCGCTGTATATTTCTTCTTGTCTCAAAAACTGGATCAGCTTCTTCCTCCTTCATCACCTCTTTGCACTTTTTACCTCATTCTGGCACTGTGATCACTGCTGAATTATTCAAATCAGGACATGAAAGTTAATTTTCTCACTGTCTGTGCTTTAGCTGGCTAAACTCAGCTGGGATGCCTGCGTCTCTGGGGGCAAGTGAAGGAAAGGGAAGGTTGCCTGGGACAGCCTGGGGCTAAATGTCAGGTTTTGCTCCTCAGGACGATGCAGGCGGAGAGATCTTCTTGATGAATAGATGTGAAACAAAGTGCTGTTCCGCTTGAATGAAAAGGAGGAGCTAAAAAAGAGAGAAAATCACAAAGGGGCTAGTAGACATTTTTTTTCCATGTCCTCTGGCTACAGTCCTGCTCAATGAGTATGGAGTAAAAATAGATGCAAATGATCCTGCAGCTGAAAGAGCATGACAGACAGATGTTCAGTGAACCCACTATCATGGGCCGTGATGTTGAGTCAGTTACAGGTCAAACGAGCCTCCTCCCACTCAGTCTGATCTCCCACTTCCCAGCGTATGATTTGCATCAGAGTTTTCCTTTGCTGCATTTCATCAGTGAGATGGTGAAAGCCAGAGGAGAGGAAATGGGAGACACTGAGAAGAAGGCCATGTGTGGTTTGTCTTGTAAGCATCTAATCTTTTATTCCTGAGTGACACTTGTAAGCAGCAGTGGGGTCACTAAAGAGGAATTTAGTTTTCTGGTGTCCAGAGAAGAGAACCAGACGCCGATTCGGTTTCCCTCTTACACACACCTGTCGTACTGGGCATGCTTCTTTTAGAAAACTGCATCATCGGCTTGCATGGAAGGTCCTGTTCTGCAGAGTTACACTTACTGCTTCTGACAGAGTAACAAAAGGTGTCCCCTGAAGCCTAGATTGAATGAGTGTTTTTAAATAATGCATTGCAGCCAGGGCAGGTGCCCATCGCTGGTGCGCAGCGCCCCTCAGATCACACCGGCCTCCGCCATGAAAATTTCATTGCCGCAGAACTCATGGGAATCTCTGTGCGATCCTGTACGGCGCAAAAAAAAGGGGGGGATATATGGGAACTGACGCTTGCTGCTGGGTGTTTCACACTGCAAATAGGGGCTCAGTTTGACACATTACAGCGGTGGACTCCCCCTGCTTTTACCGTAACGTCACTGCCATGTGAACTGTTCAGTCTGACACAATGGAAACAAAATGTTTAAATGTAACAGGGAAAAAAAAGTCCTTAAATGGAAGGGGCTGTTTTCAGAAATATTAAGTCAATACGCTAGAGCACTTCTTATATATGTTTTCTTTAATTAACACTACTGAACAGAGAAAATGCATCAAGTTGTCTGACTGTTCTGCTTCCAGGTCATGCAAGCGGCAGCAGTAACCCTTACTGAATACTGTTTCATAATATAAAGATATTAAGACAACTTAAGGTGAAATAACATGTCAACAATTCATTAGTAATGTGTGGTGCATAAAAACCATGCAGCTGTGTTCCTGGAAAAATTCAGAAGTAAATAAATAAACAACTTTTAATAAAAATACAGACTTTTGAAAAAAAAAAAAATAGAACGTCATATATTAAAATCAATCTTACAAACCTTGTAATGTCAACACCAGACCTCCAACAGACCTCTTGAAACAAAAACAATAATAATAAAAAAAGACTGCACATGTTTGACTTTCCAAGGAGGTGTGCAGGGATGAAACTGTTACTCTCTAAGCAAACATGAAGGCCAGACTAAGTTTAAATAAAGGCAAACTAAAGAGCTGACATTCTGGGATAATGGTCTTTGGACATATTAGTCTAAGATATAATTATTTAAACACTAGAAAAAAGAAAGGATATATTTGACCTGAGCCAAGTAATGTATTTCGTAAAATAAAACTTTGAAGGTGGAACCGTCATGTTTGGGGATGTTTTGCTGAGTCGGGGCCTGATCAGTTCACCACTAAAGAGTTCATCATGAATCATATCATGTATCACAAGTTGCTTGAGGAAATTATCACATTATTCGTATAAAAATAGAAGCCTAAACATAACTGGATCCTGCAACGCGGCATAATTTGTATCAGTAACTCCTGGACCGAGTCAAAGAGCAGATGTTGATTTCCTTGAGATGATGTGGATCGACTTGAAATGAGATGAACATGGCAAGAAACTCCTGTTGGCCCCTGAGGCATGTAGAGGACTACAGGAAGTATCTCAGCGAAGTTTTTTCAGCTTAAGGTTGTAACTCTAGTTAGTGACAGAAATGGCGCCCTAACATTTTCTCAGTTTTGTTTAATGAGTAAAATAATTTCCCTTATTTTTTGTTGCATAAGTGCAATTATTTCACTTCCCTTCCCAAAGACCTTTTTTTTAAATCAGCAATTTTTTTCCATAAAGAACTAACTGAGAGGTGTCCTTAGTAGTTTTTTTCCCCCACACTGCTATATATCTCTAAATTCATGTGAAAAAGAAAGCAAGATGCAATTATGTCATACATTATGTGGAGGACTGGCAAAATAAACAATTGGCCCCGGTTTCCCTGATGCTGCTCCCTCTGGTCCTGGCATCTCTTAAGCTGAAGGGGAGCGCAGTCAGCACATATCCTTTGCCTCATGCTGCGAGAGAGTTAAAAGGGCAGTAAAAAGGGCATGGTTACCAGTATAATTAAGCAATTTAATGGAGATTTTCATTGTTTCTTTTCAGCTTGTTGTTTTCCTTAGTCTTCATCTAAAGATGTAGAGAAGTGCAGCAATTTCTCTGTTCCACATTCGTGTCTCACCGAAAACTGCTCTCAAATCCAGAAGAAGGGGCTTCACATGGAACATACATAACTGCTGCTTAAAAGTATGTGTTTTATT
>CAEFZY010075042.1:0-21268 GCA_903066815.1 Brachyrhaphis roseni
TTAAATGTTTTTGTAAAAGGGGGGGGAGGTGTGGGGATTGGGTGAAATTTTTTAACTTTTTTTTTTTGTTTTGGGGGGGGGGGGGGGAGAGGGGCCCCCCCCCCCCCCCCCCCCTAAAAAACCCCCCAAAAAACAAAACTGTAGCCTACAAGGTACTGTTTCATACAAATACAAAACACTCTTCAGATTTTTATTGGTCAAAAAAAAAAATGTTTAAAGCTATTTCTTTTACACTTCACAATAAGCAGCATGTTGATCAAGACAGAGTTGCAGTTTCAGTAGCTCTGTGGAGACGATGAAGACTGTGCAACTCTTAACAAACCAGACCAGAGCAGGATGTACAGAACCTGATCCAAAACCTTAAATAAAAAAAAAACTAACGTCAGAACCCTTGGCACTCCAGGTGGAGCTACACCGACTTGTCTTTGTGCATGTGACGCACAGGAGGGGGGTGTGCGTGTGCGTGTGCGCGTTTGTGCCTGTGTAGGGGTGTGTGTATGTGCGCGGGAGGGGGGGGGGGTGCATACTACTTAAAGGAGGATTAACGGTGCAAGACATTAAATCCAACCTGCCTCCATCCAGACACAGCGCGCAGCCAATCAACCTGATCTGAAGATCGAAAATAGGAGGGCTTACAGTAATCAGCCCTCGGAGTCTCATGACAAGGAACAGTGTGGCAGCGTTGTGGGAGCGCTCGGCACACACAGCAGGACCCTCACTGGCGCTGCGCTCTCAGCTCATAACCAACCAGATAGCGCGAAGAGAGACAGAAGGGGGGGACGGGGACGGTATAGGAGCGTCCAGTGACGGATGCGTTTTTTAGCTGATTTTGGACGCTCTGGAGTGTAAGAACATCGGGAGACAGAGAGAGGCCGTGCGGGGAAATTAAGCCGGGTGCTTTTTTTTTCTTTGGAGGGATTTGACCAGAGTGCCCTTGTATCGTCGTCTCCTCCGGATGATCAGAAATGGGGGAATGGACTATACTAGAGAGGCTCCTGGAGGCTGCTGTCCAGCAGCACTCTACTATGATAGGAAGGTAAGGTGATCTACGAAAACCAAGAACAAACCGAAGAAACGCAGCAGCCTCCAGGATCGTCTTTAGCATGGCACCCCAGTCCCCCGTTTCTGTGTTGTGGCTCCAGGATCGTCTGTGCCGTGATGTCCAGTGGTGCTTCGTGTCTGTGTTGTGGATTTTTCTTGTCTTGTTCCCCAGATCTTCTTCTTCTTCTTCTTTTTTTTTTTTTTTTTTTGTCTTCCTCCTAAACGAGACAGCTCAGCTCAGATGACAGCTGTCTTTTAGGAACCTGGGATGGTGCTGCAAAGTCAAACAGCCTAAACTTAAAATTCATGTGTAGCCGTTTCATGTGATCATTCATCCGTTTACTCATTTGGTGGCTGGTCGTGGAGTTTGAGTGGTAGTAATGCACTCAGAGGAGGGTGGCAAGAAAGAGACATCGCCTCATTTCATTAGCATGCTCACACAGGTACAATCACGGCAACGTCGATTGCTGACGTGTCATGATCATTAAATCACAACCACGGACATTCATCGTAAGAAACGCATTTCTCAGAGAGCGTCCAGTTTCAGCACTGGACAGCTCCTTAAACTGCATCGCGCTCCTACACTGAACAAATAGTTAAGATACATTTTCACATTTCACATCGTGTTCTTGTAAGAAACACATTTATTAAATGTTTTATTTTTTTCACAGAGCGTCCGCTTCAGCACTGGACAGCTCCCTAAATGAAACCCGAGCGCTCCGGCACAGCTAAAGGAACATCTTATCTGAACACATAGATGTGCACATAGTGGCACATGGTTATGTTCGTTAGATTGCTTTGTAGGCTCACAAACACAAATATGAACTAAAAGAAGCACTTTTATTTTATTCTTTTGCCTGACAATGTGCCGTTTCAGCATTTGACAAGGTCCTCACTTAAAACCGGGCGCTCCTAACACGGAATACCAACAACCGGCACACGTTTTCAAAAAAATGTTTTTTTTTTTTTTGCGTGGTTTCTAGGATCAAAAGACACGACATTACATTTTAAGAAACTCCTGTTATCTTCTCTCGGAGGTTGATCCTGCTTCGGCAGGGGACAGATCCCTAAATTAAAGTCGGACTCTCTCGGTTTCCGTCGTTGTGTTTGCTTTACGTTTTTGCATTACTGTAAAGACAAATTTCATTCACCAGAGCGCCCTGTTTCCTTACACCCATACATTGAACACATTTAACGCACATACTTATTTATTTATTTTATACACGTTTTTTTTTTTTTTTTACATATCTTTGGTTTGCTTTCAACATATATCGTAAAGATCCTTTCCTTTTCAAAAAACCGCCCTGTTTCAGCACCGGGCACCTCTCTTGGATCACATCCGAGCGCTTTCCACACTAACGACGTTTATTGCACATGTTTTCACATTGTTGTGTTTGTTTTCTTGCTTTTTAGGATCCTACTAACAGTGGTGGTCATCTTCCGGATTCTAATCGTAGCGATAGTTGGAGAGACTGTCTATGATGACGAGCAGACCATGTTTGTTTGTAACACCTTACAGCCGGGCTGCAACCAGGCGTGCTACGACAAGGCATTCCCCATCTCACACATTAGATATTGGGTTTTTCAGATCATCATGGTGTGCACGCCCAGCCTCTGCTTTATCACGTACTCTGTGCACCAGTCGGCCAAGCAGAAGGAGCGGCGGTACTCCACGGTCTACCTGACGCTGGACAAGGATCAAGATTCCCTGAAGCGAGACGAAAGCAAAAAGATAAAGAACACCATTGTGAACGGAGTACTCCAGAACACTGAGAACTCCACCAAAGAAGCCGAGCCGGACTGCTTGGAGGTGAAGGAGATCCCGAACTCGGCCATGAGGACTACAAAGTCCAAAATGAGGCGCCAGGAGGGCATCTCCAGGTTTTACATCATCCAGGTGGTGTTCAGAAACGCGCTGGAGATCGGCTTCCTGGTGGGCCAGTACTTCCTGTACGGGTTCAACGTCCCGTCCGTGTACGAATGTGACCGCTACCCCTGCATCAAAGACGTCGAGTGCTACGTGTCCAGGCCCACGGAGAAGACCGTGTTTCTGGTCTTCATGTTCGCGGTCAGCGGGTTCTGCGTGGTGCTGAACCTGGCCGAACTCAATCACCTGGGCTGGAGGAAAATCAAGACGGCCGTGCGGGGCGTGCAAGCCCGGCGGAAGTCAATTTATGAGATCAGAAACAAGGACCTGCCGAGGATGAGCGTGCCCAACTTTGGCCGCACGCAGTCCAGTGACTCTGCATACGTGTAAAAAAAAAAAAAATAAATAAAAATAAAATAAAATCAACCCATGATGGACATGATGGACAGCTCCGCACGCCTAAAACTTGTGTCATGACGTTAAAGAGTGGGCAGATTTATTTACTTACTTTATTTATTTTCTGTTTGATTTTGGTGATATTTTATGGACTTCAAGACGAACGTGGATCACACGTTGGTTTACTTTGACTTATTTTATTGATGCACTGATGCAACTTTTTAAGTAACGTTTCTACTTAAAACGTGGAGGTCATGTTGACGTGTTCGCAGATTTACTCTTTCTTGGGCTGAACTTGAAAAGAGCACATGCAAAAGAAGAAGAAGAAAAAAACTTGCACTAAAAAAGGTGAACACATGAGAGCTTAATTGTATCCAAATGTGCTGTCATTTTTTTTCCACCTATATTTCTTTCATATGGCACCATTTAACAGGGAAAATATAGCATATTCCTACCAGATTTATATATACCCATTATACATTTATTTTTATATATATATAAATTCTTTATATATATATAATTATATATATATATATATATAAATTTATATATAAATTCTTACTGGTTAGCTAAAATACATCAGTTTGGTCAACTCTTTCTTCTCGTTTGTTTTTGTTGCCTGTGTTGCACCACTGACCTTAACATATGTAACCATTCCATTGCTTTATAGCTATAACTTGCAAAATAGTATCTGGTGAATTTGCTGCAAAACACTAACGTCTGTGAATTCCTTAATTTAAGACACACCAAAGCGCCCACTGGTTTTATTTGTGAGTGTTTATTTTCTTGCTTTTCGTGTAATCAAGTGCCATACTTGTACATAGACATTATATAAATTATAAATATATGGATATATATAAATATATAAATATATATAAATATCTGATGATAATAATAATTATGAAAGCGGATTCCTTGCTTGGATTATGCTCAATACTGGCCAATTTATTTTTGTTTGCTCCAAATGTATTTGTTGTGGTTTGACTGAAGAAATTAAGATATTCAGATTTTTTTCCCTGTCTTTTATTTTTGGAAATGTCTGGGAAAAGAAGTGAAGTGCTAGTTTTTGTTTTTTAGTTTTTTTTTTTATATATATAATAATAATAACAAGACTCCCTCCAATCACAACTGGTCAAATCTGAAAAGAAAAGCACAAAGTTGAATTTTTGTCAATGAATGGGCAATTACAATCTGCTCTGGTGCTACAGTGTTTCATAGAATGGTTTTAAATGTAACCTTCTCAACCAGAAAGACGAAGAAAAAAAAACCCACAAACATATTTTTTTCTGTGGAAAATAAAAATGGGATTCGTGTACACCAGAAACGTGTGCGGTGCGGTACTTTGTGTTCCCTGCTGTGGCTTCTTTTCATCACAGAGGTATCCGGTGGAAGTTGTGTCTTGCTGCAGTGAAGATGTTAGCCACACCCACTACTGCAGGACACACCTGGTGCAGAATCTCACCACTCTGCAATGTGTTGCAATTCTAGTGCTGCTTCCTTGAGACACATCGATACTTTTGCTCTGAGATAACACAGCATGCATTAAACTAGCGCAAGCCCTTAAATGTATATTCACAGGCTGTTAGAGTGACATTAATGTGCTCTACTCTACAGGGATAACAAACAGCTAATCATGCCTCTGACTACGTGCACTTTGCTCATCCCATCCTCTTTAATTTGACAAAGGAGGCAGCCAGAACAAAAGGAGGAGAGGACATTGTGCTACTTATGAAGGTCAGAAACAAAAGATGGGGAGAAATAATAAGACACAAAGTGTTCAGCTGTATAACTGCAAAAAAAGGGAGGGCGAGGCGGGGGGAGATGTGAGAAAGAAATGAAGACCTTTGGAGATGAAATGATAAATCTGAAGCTGTTGATAGTTTTTCTGGGGGAAGGACGGCATCTCTACGCCATCTCCCTCCCCACCCTCACTGCCCAGCCCCTCCCCACCCGCCTCACAAAGATGACTCTGCAAAGCTGGGAGAAATCAAAGAGCAGCTGTACCTGCACATCCATTTCCAACTCAGCAGGGACCAGAGATTTTGTCGTGAACTCAAAAAGAAAAGAAGACAAAAGCAGTCCTATTAATCACTGTCATTGTGAACCAGCACCCTGTCATCCTCATTAGCTATGAAGTCAACAGCCTATGGTGGGATGCAGTAGAACAAAATTACAGTTTCAAGAATAATACGTTACTCTCACAAAATTAGGTTGTTTATCCAGAGCGCAACCAGAATGTTCTTGTTCTAGTTCTTGCATTCTCAGCCTTTTTCTCTGAAACATTCAAATGGATCCATGCAGTAGCAAAATTGTTGGGACATTTTCTGAAACCAGGTATGCATCCTGATGAATTTGCTTTACATGAAAATCAAGAGATCAAACAAAGAATGTGATCACATAATGTACATAGACGTTATTTAAAAAAAATTAACTTCTTTTCTGAATGCCTTGGAAACTTTAATCACTGCAGTACAAAAGGGCTGGAAACAATTTTGATATGACAAGATGAAAACGAGAGGCAAGAAGCCTACAGACCCTCTTCCCAGTTCGGGTTTTCTTAAGTCAATTTATATTTTACAAGTCAAAAGAGGTGAAAAATCAACACAAGAGAGGTGTTCCCATTATTATGTAGTGTATAAAAGAAAAGTACCGTGTTCTATTGTTCACATTCTGAATAGAAGTATTCAGAATGTGAACAATGGAACAAGCCCAGTTATAACAATGCTTTAGTTCATGTTAGTAAGAATAAATGTGCAGCACATGAAAGTCAGGCAACTCCGATTTCTGACCGATTAGCAAATTCGAAGGAGTGTTGTAGAATCAAATTACTTAAATACAAATGCAAACTATCATATTAGAATATTAAAACCTTTAAAGTATTCATATTGTGTTTTTAATGCATTGAAAGTTGAATAAAAAAAGGCACCAAAATAACGATAAACGGGGACAAACCTTAAAAATGCCACCTAAGACGCTCCACATACCCTATCACTAAAAATAAAGGTCTCTTGTCTGACTTTCAGGAAGGTGTAAGGTTATTTTCCGGTCAGCAGAGATCAAAGCCAAGAGTAGAACTATTAGCTTTTAAGACTCAAAAATATAATCTGACAGGTGTTGGTTTGAAGAGTCTGAAGCAGCAAAATAAGCAGAATTTTGAAAGATGAGGCACAGTAAGCAAAAAAAAGCAAAAAAACAGAAACAAAAAACAGACAGACTGCATCTGCATTTGAGTTTTATTTAAAATCCACTGTTTTCCTATTTTCTATTAATGTGTGTATTTATGGCAGTGCAGTAGCTTCCTTTTTTTTTAGCACTAATGTAACCCCCAGCCTGTGTTTCAATGCTTTTATCATTCACGAGTCCAAAATGACCCATAAGACAATCGTCGTACCCTAGTGGTGTACAGCCCATATGGAAATATAAACAAAAGCAAAGTATCACTTTTTCTAATGACGGGTTCAATTTAGGAAAAGTCATAAAATTTCAAGTCGGAAAAAGATTGTTTAGGGTATTTTTTCTACAGCTAACCATGCTAGTGGGTCACTTTTGACCCGCAAGACAACACAAGGGTCAAACTTTAAGACTAAAATATCAGCCCAATAGTGAAGAATGGTGGCAGAAGCATAATGATTTAGAGCAGCCTCTGGATCTTTACAGCTGGCCTTCGACGAGAGGGAAATAAATTCCAAACATTGTTGACAGAATTTCATCCGGATGGCAGTCTTATGGGAGTTGGTGAAAGTAAATCTGTCACAGAATGGCTTCAAACAAAGTCCAGGCCAACAGACAAAACTGTGAAATAAATTTAAACAACTGTTAATACAGAAAAGGCAGCAAAAGAGGTGCTCTGAAACATATTCAGAAAAGGCAAAATCAGTCGTATACATCACACAGGAAACCTAAAAAATGAGCTTAAGCTGTCTGATCAATTTGTGTATTTGTTATAGGAATTAGTAAGAAATAACAAATAATATTGTGAGTCCCTTTTGTTCCTTTCAGGAGGGTCTGGAGAGCAGGTCATGACACACTGGGATAAACTAGTATTTTCTGGTGTGTAGCAGATAGAGGTGCCACCTTTTTTTTAGGGTGACAAATCTTATTTAGTGCAGTACAGTGGGAAGCTGGTCAGGATGCTTGCTGCACTGCTACAAGGTCATTGGTTGTACTTTCTGTGTGAAAAGTTTAAATTTCCATTGTTTACATTACATTTTCTTTTCCTCAGGTACTCCAGATTCTTTTCTCAGGCCCGAATTCACTGGGGATTCAATTGCCTTAAGGGTGTAAGCACAGTTACGTGTCTGCATTCACTGATGACCTGTCCAGGCTTATTCACATTTTGTCAGAATATAGTCACAAATTGCAATGTATTTTTGGGGCAAGTGATGTCACTGACCAGCCAAATTAATATAGAATCTTGCGATGGAAGGATTGGTTGGTTGGAAAAGATAGTCTTCAAAAGTTATAAAATAAATGTCATGTATTTGTATTCAGACATGGTTAATATGACACCCCAAATTAAAAATTTGTGCAACCAGTTATGTTCAGAAGTCACCTAACTCTTCAACCAAATCCTTAAATTCAGCTGTTCTATGAAGGCTTCCGAGCTGCTGATGTGGAACATCGTGTCGTCAGGACAACTGCTAGAAATGCACTCCACAACTCTGGCCTTGTAGAATCCTGAACACAATAAAGGGCAGGAAAAGAATGCAAGGATAAAAATCTTGTTAAGAAGTTGTCATCAAAAGGCGTTGTGTTTGGTTGGTAAATATAACGCCTTTTAACAAGAAGCAACGTGCGGAGAAATGTCAAGGTTTTCAACTGAGAACTACATTCCAAAAAATTGTTGTGTCGACATAAGACACAACAATTTTACAAATCAAGATTAAATTAGTTTATTCTATTGATCTCACTTGTTCTTCTAAATCGTATTGCATTAAAATAACTTTTTTTGCTGCACAGAACCAAGCTTGCTTAAACTGTAACTGTTTTTACACATACTTTCTCCTTGAAACCTTCAGAAGTTTCACCTGACAGTTCATCCAGCAATCCCTTTGCAGCACAGCAGGCATATCATTCCTGTTTTTCCTCTTTCACCTACTCTCTAATCTTAACAGAGAGGGCTTCCTTCAGGGGGAGCCCCGCTTTAATTCAGCCTTTTGCACAGATTACAGCTTGAAAGGGGAAAAGCAAAAAAAAAAAAAAAAAAAAGAAAGAAGAAAAGGAAAACCAGCAAACTATGGGTCTTTTTGATCCACCCAGCCGGAAGGAATGAAATTAGTCTGTTTATGGCAAGACGTATGCACAGAATGGCATGGCACAGAAAGATATGGCAAACACTGAAACAAAACACACTTGATGTTTGAGACCTTGTGGGGGAGGACACTGAAACGCATTTACACAGTGGGTGCAAGTTTCAACCTCTGTCTGCCAGGGAAGCTGTAAAACAGACTCTTTATCTGAAGCCACAATTACTCTCTTCCTTCTCACCACTGTGCTTCAAAGCAGCTCAGAGACACAGAAGAACTAACTTTTTTTTTTTTGTTTATTTCATCTGTGCTCCAGCTGCTTTGTTTTCAAAATTCATCAGCTTTTATGAAATCTTTCCGAAACAAGGACAAAAGGACAGAGAAGAGAACGTTTGACAAAGGGTGTCCTGAGGGATTTGGCAGGCTGATTTTGGTCGGGTGTTTAGGTCGCATTGGCTCACCCAGAAGGAATTGGTTGAAAATAAGCACCAGCACTGATAGAATATACCTGACAGACCTGACAGCAGATTAATTTCTCATCCATTTTTTAATGTGCCCCCCGGATTAAGAACATTAGTGGATTATACTCAGATTTGTCAAACAGAGGTTCGCAGCGGGACATTCAGCACCTGGTTGAGGACACAATGCACCCAAACCTAAAAAGTGATGAATGCGAATTCCTATTTTTATTTGCCAGGCAGGTAAGGGAGATTAGGGATTGAGTCAGTCTGGGTGAATCTATTAGAAAGAGGAGCAGACGCTATTTCTCCTTCACACAGTTGAAAGCAGATATTCACATCCACTGTAAACAGACACAGACAGATCATCGTTCCTCATAAACAGACAATAGATTTGATTAAACTTTCACTTCTTTAAGTCACTTAGGTTGACCAAAAATATTTCTATTTGCTAAATCAGAATAATGAGAGTTTTTATGACTATTTTCTTCAAATTTAGAAGTTTGCAAAAAATCTTCTCTCTTAAATCTTATGCTATGAACAAAAACTTTGTTCATACTTACAATAGTTTCCTGGAATTCTTGACTTCTTCTTGATAAAACTGGTATAACACCTTATCAGTTCTGCCAGCACAGTTTTCTACGGGATTGAGATCAGTGATTGTGATAGCGACACCTAAACAATGACCTTGTTCTCGCCAAGCTACGTTCTGCCTAGTTTGGCACTATGCTTATGATGATTTTTTTTTTTTCCTTTGGGAGACTCAATGAGGCCCAAGGTTTAACTTCCAGGAGTTTAATTATTCTTAAATGCTGCAGCTACTTTAATAAAGGTCCAGGGAAAAATCTAAAGAACATTTTAAAAAGTGCGTTAACATCTTTTGTTGTGCTGCATTACCTCTTTCCGCTGAAGCAGTTTATCTTTAATGCACACCACAGCAATAAAAGAAAAAAAAAACTGCTTTTTTTTTTTTTTCCTTGGGACATTTTAATTTCCTACAGATGACAGTTCGTTTGAATATTTACAGTTTGCTAAAACTTTTCACATTCGCTCACCTCCTCTGAGTCCCCTAATAGCTTGTAGCTGCTACATGTGGCCCATCGACCCTGATAAATGTTTAAGTTCTGCACCATTACACAGCCAATAAAAATCAGTGGCTGGCAAGTCTTAATTGGACACAGAGCTGTACACCGGCCAGTTGGATTTGCACTTGATGTACGAGGTGCAGTGCAGCATAGTGCAAGACGGCTGAGACAGACAGAAGATTTACTTTAATAATAGACGTATAAATTACCTGCACTGAAATGCTGTAGCAGAAGTACTCAGGGCCAAAACATAAGACTCGTATGGAAATTTTGTGGGTGCAAAATAAAAGACTAAAATGCTTGAATAGGAGCCAGATGAGTGGGAAGGCTGCTTTAAAAAAAAAAAAGTCAGTGCAAACAAATGGAAAGCAAAAAACAAAGGAACATATACTATCCTTGTTTTGAAGGATGAATTCAAATTTATATGCCAGGGGAAACCAAGGATTTCACAATGTGGGTGGAACACACTCTCTATGATACCCTTGTTCTGACACTTATCCTGGAAAGTGACATTTTTGCTAACCCTGGCAGGTGCGAATGTTGTCATTTTAGGGCCAAGGGCAGAACAGAAACAGGCAGCGCTTCACCCACTTTCTTGTCTGTGGAGTGCTGCGAGTAAGTTTTATCTGCTAAGTGACTGAAAATTGCTTGAAACCTTGAATGTTTGGAATAACCAGAAGAATAAGGAATGAAACCAAACACCTGACACTGGTCTAAAATTCACATTTGTAACATTTTTCTGTTATTTAAAAACACTACCAACACAGGCACTTGCAAAATCTTTTGTAGGTCATATAACAGATTGAAACTGGTAGTTGTAACGTGACAAAATATAACAATGTTTTAAAATATTTCAATACATTAGACTGTATTGTCATGTACTGGGAAATCTTTAGTTTTTTTCAACATTTCTTCTTGATGATGATTAAGATCCATCTTTAGCAGATGCCCAAACTATTTAAATTTTGATAATTTTTGCTCTTTTCTGTCACTTCTTTGTAAGTCAGTGAACAAAGGTCAGTGAAGTCTTCACCTTGAGGCAGAAGCACACCAACAGTGAAGCTAACATGACCACATCGCCTGAAAGACGTGAAGGTAATCAGACTGAAAACTCTTCTTCCTACTTTCATCTAGGGTTGACCCATCTAATGTCGAAACCAGAGCTTTTTGTTTTTCCTCGTGCTGGTTTCTACATTTCTCTAATGTTAACAAACAGTTTATCATATTCTTACAGTCCGAGTTGCTTTTAAAACCTCACCCTTTTATTATTTGACATGTCTTGACGTCTTTCATGTAGTATCAGGTAGAAATGCAGAGTATTTCAAACAAAGAAGCTGAGTAGATTGTATTTGTGCCTACAATAAATTCTTATTTTTATCTAATTGCACTGGATAGAATGATGACACAAATTAACTCAAATATATAAAAGTAATTGGACTGAATAGATCTGTATCTAGTCAGATTTGAAGACCATCCTTTAGTCACTATTTCTGTGGAATCCCAGTAAGACAGCTTTTGTTCTCATATGAACAGGAATCATCTGTAAAGTGTAAACATTTGGAGCATCTGAAGAATGACTCGGACCTTTGAATATGTCACATGATCATTGACTAAGACAGCAGCAACCTTCATACTGGAATATCTGGTCATCCATCCTGGAAATTGGCAATATGATGCTGGTGGTAGCAAAGAAGCCCCAATTTGCATTTTGACATTTAACTACATACACAATGCTGTGGCAGAATGCAGCACTTACATGCATGTGTTCCCTCATTTTCTAATGTCCCTTCAACCATACATGCTGCTCTGTTTCCTTGTCAGCTTTTTTCAAATGGGGAAAAAAAGAGCCACTGGGAAAAATCTGTGCAGAAACGTATGCTGCTGTTGTTGCTGAGGCGTTAATTAGACTGAGAAATCCTATCTTCGACCCTCCCTTCAAGCCGTCCTGAGTCACACACCCACATAACACCTCCTCCCACATGCCAGAGATCCCACTCCGTATGCCAGAAAGTGTCTTAGCTGTGAGCGACCTGAAATGTGTGTAAAAAATTTCACCTGATTATTAAAAATCAAACCTACTGTGGAAAGTGTTGGCTGTGTGAATCATTCCTGAGTTTATCATGCCTGCTTGTAATTAGGATCAAATGTAATGTTGACAGGATTCCATAACATGTTTTGCAAGTTGTATTTGAAAGCTGCTGAAGCAAAAAATATGAATTAAACTGAAATTAATAAAAAAATTTAATCATAGAAGCAAATCTTTTTGTTTGAGGGATGACTTGAAGACACCTTTAGGCTGTGAACATTAGAGGAGGAGTTACTGTACTGAAGCCTGAGGCGACTGACTGTGCAGAATGAAAAATGGCTTAATGGTAATCTAGAATCAATACTAACAGATGGAGTCTACATTGTGGAGGTCTGTTTCTACTTACTTTAGCTGATCTAATTACTATGCAAAAAAAACACACACAAAAAAAACGTTTTGTATGTGCAACTCATTACATCCGTCTTCTTTGCAAGCATGATTAAACCTTTTAACATAAAATAGTATAGAAATACTAACTTGTACATAGGTAAGCAACATAATGTGCATAACATGGTGATGGTAGAGGTGTCCCAAAGAGGTGGACCCTGTACCAATCGGTTCAGGTACAGGGTCCAATTCACAGCATTTTTAAATTATTGGACTTCCTCACTACACTAAGCTCCATGAAGCTGTTGTGGTGGTGTTGCTTTTTTAAGGTAGCTAAAATCAAGTATGTCAATTTTGAGAAAATGATTTTTGTTGTAAACTGTAGACATATGTAGATACTTTATTCAAAAGTAATCTGAGTTTATAACTGCAGATCTAATGGCAACTAAAGATAAATAATGACATAAATGATAATGATATGTAGCTCATTAGAATTATATAATTGACAGTTATTAGGCAATGATCCAAGAGACGATGACTCGTCATCACATATTAATTTAGGAATTGACTGATCCTGTTTTTTCTATATTTTTTTAAACTATCACAATTTTTAGCTTTGATTTTATCTTTACAATATGAATTCACAACAACTGTGACCAAAACACTGTCGCACATGTCCAGTCCAGATCAAGTTACGTAAAAATATAATTCAGTCAAACTTCAATTCAGATTAGTTAGGAAACAAAAACCATAACATGATATGCAAACATACAACCAAATTTGGTCTTGCTGGTTCTTTCACTACCATGTTTCAACACAGGGTTCCAATCACATATTTTAATGTACTTTTGCTGCATTGTTTGTTACATGGATGGAATAACAATGGGTGGTTTGAATTGTACTGTTCTGTGGGAGAAGTTTTGTATAGAGCTTGTCATTGTAGAGCTGCTCTGGCTCAGGCTGGACTGGGAGCTCTCTGATGGCCTTAGGAGGCACAACTGGAGACAAGCTGGTCTCTCTCCAAACAGAGATTTGGGTTCACATGACCTGAGCGAGCAGCTGTCCCCGTTAGTCCTCCGCCTGCAGCACCACACACTCCACAGTGGGACTGTCCTCTATGCAGAAGCTAGTTGATTCACTGTAATTTAGTTCAGTTTTATTTACATAATTGAATATCAAATATCTAAGTACCTTCCACAATCTTGCCTGCATATACCTCTTCTAATCTTAACTTTATAGTCACTGTTACGAGAACAATTAAAGAGACAGTTTGGCACTTATAAATGACAGCATAACAAAATTAGAATAGGGAAAAGAATAACAAAGACACACACAAACCAAAAACAGACAAATATTATATACAGAATACAATTAAAAGTCAAATTACAAAAGAAAATTTAAATATGAACTGCAGTCTGCTATGTTCAGGACCAAAGGTTATTGTTGCTCCTTACCTCTTGATGTGGAAAACTATCGCTTACTCTAGTAGTTTTTGAGTGATCTATATCGTCTTCTGCAGGAAGGAAGGGGAAACAAAAGAGTGTCCTGGATGCAAGGGGTCATTTATGACCCTATTGCCCTTCTGATGAAATCTGTTTGTGTAACATGTTAACACACCCACCAACAGAATCTCTCATGAATGTTAAACAACTTTTAGTTTGTAGTTTTCAAAGTCATAACAAGGATAGCAGATGAGACATTTTGGCTATGTAAATTAAAACCACCCAAACTGAATAATGTTGTGCTGTAAATTGATTAGATTCACAAAAGAAGAGTGGAAAAAAAAGAGCACCTTGTAACTTAGATCAGTGAGCTATTAGGAAACTCAAGCGTAATGTTCTTTTGGAAAAACTGCAAACACCAACTGTTTCTGAACACAACATCTTTAGCAGACAAATAATTTGCCACTCCAACTCACTGCTGCTGCATGGCTGATTCCTGCTGCAATCCAAACATCAGCTGCTGTAAGCTGCTGTCCCACCTCATTGCCTCAACGCCACCCGGGAAAAACATCGACACTGTCTGGATCTGAGAGACGTTGGCCTTTGATTGCATTCTCATTGCTTACATTCTCAGAGCTAAACGTGTGTTGTGTACGTTGTTGGTGTGTGAGTGTGCGGTGCAAATGAGAGGAGAGTTGAGGAGGGGACTGGAATTGGTTATCCATCAAAGGTGTCTCTCCGTCCTCTCCCTCGTTCTTTATCTCTTTGATTGCCAGGACATGAGGGAAGATTTTAATTATGTTTTCTTTTATTCAAACGATTAATCCTGAAGCACAGAGCACCAGGGTTCCCCTTTGGGAGACCTCACACATCTGGCCAAACTGTGCTGCTATCATCACACTTTATGGGTTACTTTAATGGCATTTCATCTTTGTAGAGATCTAAACTTTTTCATACCAGTAAGATGTCCTTTATGGACTTTGCCCTCACCATTTTGGCTCTTACTGTGCCCACACATGACCGAAACAGTGTGACATTTGTACTAAATCATTCATGATACCAGACCTGCATTAGGTCACCACTGTACTTTATAATGGCTACCATTAATCTGTACAAGGCAGGAACAAAGCAGATCCAGTGGAAGATGTGAGTGGAAAGGGAAAAGTACCTTTGAGAGAGTGCAAGGCAGGAAAAAAAAAGAAATGAGAACAAAAGAAACAAGAGGAACAGTGGATGAGCCCACTTGCACGGTTCTCTCTCCGACATCTTGCCAGACATGACTTTGCCACAGCTTTCTCGTTTTGCACATATGATCACACTCATGTAGGTACAGCATGCAACATCAGACATTAGTAAGAGATGCCCAAAATGCTTTCATGCTGTCCTGCTGTAATTTGTCACAGTTATACAAGCTGTTTCATAGCCTCTGTTAAATCATGAAGTGTTTAATACTACACCCGGTACAAGATAAAATAAAAAACAAACTCCACTAATTCATGTGGGCCATTCTTTTAGCTGCATAATTAATCAGAGCAGTGGTTGTCACTTCTCTAAACACAAAGATGTCTGGCAAAAGATGTTTTTACATGTTCAAATCAAAATATCACATTTTAGTAACATTTTCTTTTTGTTTCTGTGGAATTTCTTTAGAAGTTTTGCTGTACAGTGCAGATAAAAAAGTTTTCATTTGCTCATCCTGGACAAAAGTATGTTATTCTTTGTTCTTAGTAATACATTCACAGTTTTCACTGTGGAATAATTTAAACCCAAAACAACTTCTGTGGTTTTCATTAACCAGAGTTGTGTTCACAGGTTTAGTAAATATTAAAAATTCATTTTAATCCATACAGACTAAAATATACACATACTGCATGTAAACAACAACAAAAAGGTACAACTCAAAAGTTGCAATCATCGTAAAGTTGGGAACCCTTTTGGAACACTCAAGCATCTGACAGTAATCCTCAGAGGAAAGGACATTTATTACAATAAGCAGAAACTACAAAGGCTCAAAACTATAAAGTGTGAGATTTAGTGTCACTGTCCACACTGCAGCAAATTTCACATACATCTAGAACATTTTTATTTACTTTTTGTCAGAGGAGACCAAAATTGAACGAACTGGTCATGATGAGAGGAGGAATATCTGGTACAGTCAATGTAAGGCTTTCAAATCTGAGAACAAGGAACCAACACTGAACACTGAACCAAGGTAGAAATAGCATCATGATGAGAGTCAGTGATACTGCTAGTGGTACATTGAACAATATGTGTGTGAATATGTGTGTGGCAACCCATGTTATAATAAGTTTCAATGGTCTTTTCAGATGTAATAAATCTAGTTACGTGATCATTTGTCAAAATTATAAAAACGTTTTTGGGTGATTAACAATATTTTGCCAATACTGTAAAAGACTGTTATGATTTTGGCAGGTTAAACCGGACAAATGCATGTAGGTTACATGATCACTGCCCTACATATAAATTGTGCACCACAAAGTGATCAAAATGGCAAATGCAGGTCATGGCATTTCCCTGAATAATTGAATTGAACTGAAGGCTTTTGAGTATGTATCAAACATTTATGACACCCACTATACCTTGTTTTTGATGAACAAACTACACAAAAAGACTTTTAATTCTGAGAAGTGCAGTCCTATGTATTATTATGGCATGGGTTTATTTATCACATTTTTAAAGGGTTTCAATGTGACAATATATTGACCCAATTACATGCTATTCACTCAAAATATATATTGTCTTTGTCAGAAAGATATTATTTGAACTGCCTTTCTAACATTTAAAAATGTCAAATTCATTATGGTTATGGGAGATATTACAATATCAGCCCTTGTTACATTACTGGTACATTAATGGGATAACAATACCTACACAGCCTCTGACTTCCCCTGAAGCCAACAGCTAGATCATTGATCATTTATAATCGTTTCATCCACTGAAACATCCAATAAAAGATTAATAAAAGTGCTCATAAATGCAAGCATCACCTTAAACATCCTATTGCCCTTTAGAGTTTGGATGACAGTGACACAGTTTACATGACCTTGTTTGTTGTCCTCATTCTGGCACGTCATTCTGGCTCTTCCCACTCAGCCACCTCTGGGTGCCTGTGTCTGCCAGCAAAGCAAACACTAACTGTCAGTCATTTTCTCCGTCAAAAGGCTAAGAGTGTTCCCTCAGGGCTGACATCTCCAATCAGGCAACCGGCTTCTCCCTTCTCCCCTGTCCTATGTCCCAATGCTTGTGTCCCACTTTGGTCGTTCAAGTGGACAGGACACAATTGAAGGGAAGTTTGCGAGGGAAAAAAAATTTGAGGAAGTTTGCTGATGCGGATAGACAACTGATGACGAAGGATGTCCCCAGGTCCATCTCCAGACAGATGGCTTTGGGTAGGAATGAGTGTCTGCCGTCAGGGAACGAATCACCTGGGTATGCACTTTCATACTCAATTTTCTTTTCCATTCTGTTCATTTTGCTCTGTTTTATATCTGAGAAAATCATGTGGTTTTATATTTTTGATCAAAAGGTAATTTTAAAGAAATAACAGTGTTAAATTTTATTCTACACCATGCAGTTCTGGTTAGAGGACATAAAATTAAACAGGACACATGACTACATTTTGTTGACAGACTCACATTGTCAATTAATCAACTCTTGTCCTGGTTTGTTGTTCTTCAGGACCTCTGCTAAGTTTGCAAGTAAAAAAAAAAAAAGACTTTTTTCAAAGCTCAAATTCATTGGCGGTATAATAAACCTTACTAAGAATTTTTCTAAGCCTGCACTCTTATCTCTAAAAACTGACCAATGCAGTGATCAATCTTTAAGCAAACAAATTCCCTATTAACTTTGTGTATGAATTATACATGCATTTTGGTGTATTGATGAAGTCTTTCTTCCAGTGCATGAGTGGATTCACTCCAAAGTACTATGGCTTCATTTTACGGTCCAAAACCATGACTGTTAGGTAAATTACCAATGTCTGGGCAAAAAGAAGATGGATACCAGACATCCCATAATCATTCCAATAAGGAGAGACTGGTTGGTTGGATGGATAGATACTTATTCAGAGCAAATTTGAGCTCTGTTATTCTAATTTACATTTTACATAAAACTGCCAGAATTATTTTAGTTCAAAGTCTTAAAAGCACAAACTGCTTTTAAGTAGTAAATACATTGTAAAAAAAATTCTTAATAAATCTCTTTCTATTAAGAAATTTCTAATGTTCATTAGACATCAATATTTATTTATTTATGGAAAAAAAACCACTTCATTTACAGGTACACACCCAATATTAACCTTGTTTTACTCATACAAAAAAAAAAAATCACCAAAAACGTACATTCTAATAGAGGTAAAGGTTAGAACAACCTATGATTCCTAGAGCTTGGCAATATTTTACATTTCTTAGTTTTTAGTGTTATAGTGGATTTACTAACATGATGCTGCAATCTTCTCTCTGGAGGCCTCAGACAGTTCTTTCGGTCTTACTGTTTATTTCTAGTACATTTTACAAAAAAACTTCAAACCTCTTTATATTACAAGTCAGAAGTGTTGTTAAAATACTAAATGTCCATATCTCCAAATATGTCATGAAAACAAATAGGCTGTTACAGGCTGTTTTATATATATATTTGTTTCATATGATTGAATGAACAGCTGTATCAGATGTCTCTTAACTAGTTAATAAATAGTCTTTTAACACCTACTGCATGGTTTTCAGTGCAGAGGCAAGATTGCCTGACAGGCGTCGAGCTGTACCAGCTCAGTGTGTTGTTGCTTGTGTCAGAAAGCTGAGATGCCAAGCTGCCGGTTATGGGAAGAAAATGAGGATTGCCTGAAGGGGTTCTCAAAACCCATTAGATGACTCAAGAAAAGAAATCTGGGATCTTTCTGGCTCTGTTTGCAAAACCGTAAAACACATAAACACACAAAGCAAAACATGTCGTCAATCACACACAGTCGGTATAATCATGGCAGACCACAAAACTGTTGTTTTTCTTTTGTTAATTGGTTCCCATCCCAAAATGCTGTGCAACTTCAACTGTGCATGTCTCTTTGATAACATGCTTGGTCGTCAGTGCCAGATCGCAGCTGTGTCTGGTGAGTTTTCTTCATCTCGCGCCCGCCTGCCGTGTATCACCTCAAGCTATCGAGACAGCAAACATACTACACTTCATAACACACACACAAGTTGGCGTTCAGCACTCAAGACTCATAGAAACTCATAGCTCACATGAGGTAGACCTGGATATGAACTCTTGTTATTGTGAACAAAATTCCTAAGAAGGGGATATTGCAGTTTAGATTATTTTACGTAGCATTCTTTCGCAACTATTGTCATTAGTTAGTCGAAATCATGTCCTAATGTATAGAATACAATTTGGTTCTAATTCCATCTAATTCATTCCAGTCCAGTCCAATCACATAGCCAGATTCATATTTAATTGCATGCTTTCTAATTCAGTCCCAATTATAATATAATACAATCGAATTAAGTTGATATTTTATTGCTAAATATTAAAAATGTATCAAAGATTTGAGTTACTGATGTTAAAGCAATCCCTTATGGTGAGGAAGCATGTGGTGACAGTGGAAACAAACTATTTACTTTTAGCACAACACAACTTCCATCATAATCAGGCTTTGTGCGTGTGCCTGTCATCCAAAACAGGAGAGAAACAAAACAAAACACAATCACAGTAGGGAATACTTTATAGGAAGCTGAACATTTTAGTTTGTTTTGTTTATTACATCATTTTAACATATTATGCCATCTTTTAGTTAATAACTCAAGAGATGATTCAAATTCATTCAAATCACAACTTGTAAAATGTCAAGGTGGAACATTCAATTAAAAAAACTATTTTCTGGATGATGATGACACTGTTGCCTGGCAGAGGTCTGTCACAGTTAATAACTTTTCAGAAACAGAGAAAATCATGTCATCATAAGAATTCATAACTTTCTTAAGTTATGGTGACAAAATAAAAAAATAAAAATCAACTTGTTAGTTGCATATTCCAGAGAGATGGCCAATTTAGCTGTGTTGTGTAATAAGACAGTCACTTTATACCTGCAGCAGTTGCTATGGTTTCCATTTTGTAAAGCGTTTTTAACATTTAACCTTTATTTCCTCCCTTACTTGTGTCTTTTCCTATAAAGCCTGTGTTTATGCACCTGCTGAAGATTAAAGTGTGGCTGATGGTGTGGAGCTCTTTTCAAAGTGGCAGGGTCGAGGCGCAGCCCCTTCCCATTAGCAAAGCTGGACATGTGTGCTCAGGACTCTGTCTGCTTCTGTCTCTGTCTGTTGTTTACGTTCCCTTGCAGCTTATCTTCTCTTTAAGCCTCTGCTGTTTCTAACACACAAAAGGAGTAGCACTGAGTGATGCTTGTACAATATTATGCAACCATTCTTTAAATGCTGTTTGTTTGCTTTTTGACTTTTCTAATTGGAATAATCTTGATTTCTTTTCTATATGAAACATGTTGCAGCATCCTGAAGTGTCGCTTTCTCCCCTTTTCATCCTAATACAGCTCTTGGTATTCCACACAGCAAAGTTTGTTTGTTGACATAATGCAGAAATGTGATTCGGCTCCACGTTTTCTTCTCAAAGATTATCGTACAAATAAAGGCTGGGAAAAGAGTCTACAAGTGACGTTTTACATAAAATACAAGCCATTACTAACATGTAAGATACAGATTCGGGTAAAGTGACTCCTTGAATTATTCTCTTTCATTGCAGCAGATGGAATTAAATATAAATAACTGTTGGTCTGCAGTTTTTTTTCTCCTAGATGTTCATGATTCAGGTTTGAGGCATCAGTCAAGCCCTATAGAACTGGAAGAATTTAATTTATGCAAACACACTCAATGTTTAACATTGTTTGACTTTTTCTGTATAAGTATATACAGTGTTAGGTTGAATTATTGACTACTCTGGCAAAAATAAAAAGCTTTAAGAAAAATATTTACCGCAGTATTGCATCACTAAGGACTAGAAAACTCCAAACTTTACATTTGAATGCTTGGATTCAGAAGGGAAAACATCCTACATTAAGAAATAATTAATCACTGGTGACACAATTAGTGAAATCCCTCACAACTGATTTAAAATAAATGGAATTTAATCACTTTCTTTGTTTAAGCATAAGTTGAAGTTAAGTTGATCTGAGTTTCAAGGAACCTCTAATTAATAGATAAGATAAGATAAGATAATTTAAGATAAGATAATTTTTATTAGTCTCCCATAGGAGAAATTCATCTTGGAAGCAGGGGCAAAGCTGCAATACAACAATAA
>CAEFZY010075043.1:0-26898 GCA_903066815.1 Brachyrhaphis roseni
TCAACGCCCGAGACGAGATGGAGACCATCAAAAAGTGGTCTGAGACCAAAACCGGTCTCCAGTTCTACAAAACTAGACCTGGTGTCAAACTTAGTGATATTTTAGCCATAAGGCTACGGTTTTCAGGTTTAACAGTTTACATTAATTATCATATTAATGAAATATTAATATTTCATTGGTATGAAATATTAATGAACAGAATGAACAGTTTTCTTTAATCCCAGCCGAGGGGACACATCTTTTTCCAGAGTCTTGTGTGTGTAATGGTGTTGATATCTTCCTGGTTGGATGTGTTTGTGACATGCAGCAGCAGCGACTGAGTGGAAACCAACAGGAAGCTCCTTCAGCAGCCGATCCGTCTAAATTATTTAAAATGTTCCTGAAACTGAAACAAATTGCAGCAAAACTGAAAGTTTAGTGGAAAACCTGGAAACGTCCCAGCTGTCTCTGCAGCAGAAAAACCGTGTGCTGCGTCTCGTCCTCTTTGTCCTCGTCTGAGCGGTCTGCTGGCATAATCAGCTGGACCTGGTTCTGGTCCAGATCTGGCTGAACACTTCTTCTTGTCCTGCTTTTCTTTCGTCTCCCAGATGATGAAAGGTCAGAAGCGTCGGTCCCAGCTGGCTCAGGACCCGATGTTTGTCCAGTGGGGACGAGTCTCTGCTCCATCATGAACAGACAGACGGACTGCTGGACCGGTTCTGGCTGGACCGGATCACAGCCAGAACCAACAGGGAGGTTTGCTCTGCACCACTGGACAATTAAAGTTACACAAAGAAATGTTAAAATTTAACCTGGAAAATTAGGGACACAAGTTGCATAAACTTAACTGAAGAGAAATGATAAAAACATAACAAATTAAATAAATTCATCAAATTCTAACAGATTTTAAACAAACTGATCAAAGTCTGGGAATCTGTCAAACTAACCTCTTCAACAAAATGTCTCATCCTGTTTCAATTGTTTTGCTGTTAATTGTGACTCATCATGATCATCATGATCTTGTTCCAAATCGAGCCTCGTTTTAGTTTAAATCTTTTACCACTGATATCAGCAAATCAGATCATCAACACAGATAAGAGTAAAAAGTTGGACGCATTAAAAGCACGATGAGGGTTTAGACATCTTTACTGCCTAAACATAGTACAGCGGCGGCCATCTTTACTGCCTAAACATAGCGCAGCGGCGGCCATCTTTACTGTCTAAACATAGCGCAGCGGCGGCCATCTTTACTGCCTAAACATAGCGCAGCGGCGGCCATCTTTACTGCCTAAACATAGCGCAGCGGCGGCCATCTTTACTGCCTAAACAGTAGTAGTAATTTGAATTAGAATTTTTACCAAAAAGGTCTCAAAGCGATATGATCATTTATCGCAATAACTTCTGGGATGAATCCAGCGGCATCGGTTACGGTTCCAGGTCTGATTCGGGTCGATTCTGCTCGTTCTCCCGGTTCTGTTTGTTCTGCTGCCTGTATCGGGTTCTGATCCTCATCATTTCATAAATCTTTCTGCTGCCAGCTGCAGATCTCTAAGTGAGACAACAGGAGGAACATCAGAGATAACGATCCAGTTTGACTCTCGTTTTTTATTAATCCTGATAAATTTATCATCATAGGAATTTTGATTTATTGTTACCATCATTAATTCCAGTTGATGATGTATAAAAGCTAAAAACTGTTGTTGTTAGTTTTATTATTTGATCAATGAAACCATCAATAAATATGAATAAATTTGGAAATGAATACAATAAACTGTGTAGTTTAGTGATATAAATCACACCTCTTAATGTGACTGGTGTCCTACAGAAGCATTTTACAAACAGGAATGTTTGTAAAATGGAAGTTTGTGAGACTATAAATGCTGTGACACACAGTTGCCTAAAAATGATAAATAATAAATAGTTCTTATGGTTATTGTTATAATAAAGCCCTATAATATCGTGACAAAGCTTTCAGCCGTTCAGTTGTTCATTCATGCCTCCTGTTTTCATGTCCTCCATCTTCTCTCCTCTGTTTTCCTTCTCTTACGTTTCCCCGTGGAGATCCTGATGGCTTCGTCCTCCAGAGGCTAATTTGACTGTTCTACCTGTAAGCTGGGGTGTGTGTGTGTGTGTGTGTGTGTGTGTGTAAAGCACCTCTCCCCTGCCAGCCTCCTGTTGTATAACACCCGTTTCACCGCTGCACACAAACAGCATCAGTGCATGCAAACCGACGGCTCTGACGGCCGTTGCTGTCCTGCGTCGCTCTGCGGCTGCATCCATCAGGAGGGTGTGAAGAACCCTTCAGCATGCGACGTGCAGCCGCGTTTCTGTAATCAGCGCAGCGTTGAGCTGACGACGGCTCTGCTCTTCCAGAGGCAGACAGGTGTGGAGCAGCGATTGGTTCCAGGCAGAAAGCTAATCATGCTTCCTGAAGAGGCTCACACACACACACACACGCACAAAATGAATTAAAACAAAATGCAAATGGAGAGTTAAATACGGAGGCTGCAATGCATATGCATAACCTGACACACACACACACACACTCCTAGGGGATGAGCATTAGAGTACACTGTGTTCTTGACGCGCTAAACGCAGCCACACACACACGGTCACACACACACACGCTCAGATACACCTGTCAGAGGCCGGCGCTGTCTCTCTGGACCCAATCAGTTTAATTAACCCCCGGCGGCCCAGGCTGGGGGTGGTGCGTGCTCCGCCTCTCCTCCATCAGCTCCATGCTAATATAAAGGGTTAATACGCAGAATTAGAGACCCCACATGTTTCTGACCCAGAAATTTAGTTCAGCTGCTTTCGCCTTCATCTAGCACACATCTGCTTTCAGATGCTTTTTTATCTTTCCCATTTTGATGAGTGGCTAAGAGAAAGCTCTGAAAACTGAAGCAAACAGGAAGCCATGCAAGTCTGTTAAACTTTAAACTCCCAGTTACATTTTTAATATTTTATTTCATCTCTGCATGTTTTTAGTGTCTACGGCTGCGTTCCCACCAGCCCAGTTCGTTCACTTTAATCCGACTCCAGTCCGTTTGTCTATATAATCCAGTCCGGTTGGTGAGATGTAAACGCTAATCGACCTTTGACCTCTGGTCCTCCAAACCTCGGTCTGGGTTCAGTTGAAGTGAACTCTGGTTCGGTTTGAATGTGAACACCAAGCGGACCAGAGACCGCTCCAGAAGCAGGAAGTGGACT
This sequence comes from Brachyrhaphis roseni, assembly GCA_903066815.1. Lineage (NCBI taxonomy): Eukaryota > Metazoa > Chordata > Actinopteri > Cyprinodontiformes > Poeciliidae > Brachyrhaphis > Brachyrhaphis roseni. The sequence goes on from CAEFZY010075043.1 coordinate 3,193, forward strand.
ACAGCACAGAGCATTCTGGGTAAATACAACCAAAGCCTTCATTGGTTCTTGGTGTAGCGCCCCCACAGGCCAGGAGGGGAACAGGTTGGTTTGACTCAGAGCAGAGAGTCAGAGAACCAGAGCAGCTGGAGGTGGAGCAGATGTTCTGGTTCCAGTAGAAGTGAATCCACATGCTGGGAAACAGCCGACGCGTCTCTGGCCTCCATGTTTCCTTCTCCTCTTCATCAGGACGCTGCAGGGAGTTTGTTGTTGCTTCGCTCCGGCAGCGGCTTTGATCCTGCATGCATTATTAACGCGCTGATTGTTGGTGAAGCTGCGGCGCAGCAGATCAGGTGTCGGTGGGTAATCGTTCTGACAGAACCGGAGGTTCTGATGGATGGGCCTGGATGAGGTTATGGTTGCCGGAGAGGCGGCAAAGCGTGCTGCTGTTCTCATGCACAGGAATATCACAAAGTGTTCTAATTTATTGTAATTTAGCTGAAATGTTTCTGATGGTTTTACTGGCTGGTTTTAGAATCAGAGTAAAAACAAAACATAGTTATGAAACCATCTGAATCAGCCTGGAAACGCTCTTTGACTAGACCATTCCAACATCTTGGAGGGTTTTCTCCATTCCAGATGGACTTTCTGCAGAATTCATGGCTCCTTGAAACAGCCCAGAGCATCATTCTACCACCGCCATGTTTGGCTGTCAGCTCCAAACACCGCCATGTTTGTCCAGACAAACGAGTTTGTCTGGACAAACTTGTACCGTCTGGATTTTATTTAGTGGAACCAGAGGAAAATCTTTCTCTGGTTTTTGTTGGTCTGTCGCATTGAATTCCCCTCAAATAGACTGAAGTTGGTTGCTGTAAAGTGACAAAGGGTGAGAAGGTCACCCTTTTGTGATGATTTTATTTTATTTTGTAAAAATCTGGAAGTGAGTAAAAGTTGAACCAGTAGTTTCTGGGAGGAAGACGAGTCGAAGGCGACCGGACCGGTTTTCTGGTGCGAGTTGCCGTGGCTCGTTTTCCACTGTGTGTGTGTGTGTGTTTGGGGGGGGGGGGTGTCTTGGCATCCAGGATTTGGTCAGTAAAAGACATTCTTACTCTGTAGATTCGGTCTCTGTGGCGGCAGGAGAGCTTGATTGTCTCACAGCCAGACAGGAGGAGGGCGAGCAGCTGCCACACACACAGCCGAAACAGTTCAGCGTAAATAAAACCAGATTTCTTCATCATGTATCGACCAACATCTGTTAAAATCCTCCTCAAAATGTCCTGCTTCAGGTTTTGTAATAAAATCTTCCTGCTGAAATATGGCTTTGCTGAAGTCAGAAGTTAGTTTTTTTCCTCCCAAGTCTTTCAGAAAAACGAAGCTGCAGTAGAAACGGTTGCTTCTGTTATTCAAACCTATTAAAGTTTTTACATTACAAGCAGACATTTCACAGTGTTTTACTGGGATTTTTGTGACAGAACAGCAGTAAGTAATAAATCCCTGCAAAGCACAGCTCAGTAAAATCCAGTGCAACCAGTTTTAGAAGTTCCCTAATCAGAACCAGAGTCTGACTGCAAACAGAAAAATCCTGAGCTGGAACCTTTGTCTTCTGTTTCTGTTACGCACATAAAGCTAACACAAAGCAATGGCTGCTAAGTTTGTTCATTTCTGCTTCTGTACAGATTTTAACATTTTAAAAACTTTGATCCAATTAATAATTCTTTCTTTTTACCTGTAAAGTTGATGCTAAAGCTACATTGCTAACAGCAGCAATAGAAGCTTCTTCTCTGAAACCAGACAAGACGCTTCTATTGCTGCTGTTAGGCTAGCATAGCTTTAATTAAGTGTGCTAAGAACAGCTAGCATAGCAGCAAAGCTATGCTAGCCTAAAATAGCATCTGAATGCTAACATGTAGCCGCTAACGTTAGAGTCCAGATTTCTAAAGAAGCTCCGTGAGCGATGAGAGAAACTCTGGATAGAGGAACTTGTCTCTGATGTTCAGATCTGATTATATTTATTCAATAACTTGGCAGCAGAAATGGTTTTTCATTGATAGTGTTGCTGATTTTCTGGATTAAATTGGATTGATTGATACAGACCCAACATTTAAACTAGATTAATAATTGAATTGAACATAAAACTGCACATCCCTCCATTCCCTGTATAATTAAGATCCTTTTTTTGTTGCTGCGGCACAAAAAATCTTAATAAAACACAAAGGTTTTGTTTGTAATTTGTAAGAAGCAGTTGTTTAATAATTTTGCTGCCTGTCTGGAGCCACAGTCACATAAACCTGAAGGAGGAACGTCTTTGACCTCTGAACCCTGCAGGATGTTTCCATAATGTCCACACCTGCATCTGTCCTTACAGATGCCTGAATAAATTAAATTAGCACATCAAACCTAACTGAGATCTTTTCTGTTTGGACTCGTGGAAATAAGACCCAGTGAAGCTGAGTGAAAGTAATGATCCTGTTCTGAAACCAAGTGGACCGACCCACATGCTAATAATTGATAATCTCCTAATAAAAGGCCTTCCTCCTCGTCTTCATGCACCTCAGCAGCTTTTATTCTAATTCAGCGTTCATGTTTCCTTTCAGCCATCTAAATGGAGCCTCCATTAGCATTTCATCCATAATCAGCAGCCTGAGGAAACCTGTTGAGATGCATTTCCTGCCGAAGCCCCTCCTGTTAGACCAGAGCCATTAATGGACGGTCGGCGCTCCGCCTTCTGTCCTCGCTTATCAATATGTGATGAAGCTCTGGAAACCAGAGAGGGAGCAGCCGAGGAGCACAACAAACGTAGAAATGTTTCCTGAAATGCACAAAGTATTTTTATGTTCAGCTGCAGGAAACATCAGAATCTTGTCTCCTGTTCTCGTGTGTTTCCTGAATCCTGCAGTTTCACTTCCTGAATGGACATTTATCATGTCGTTTATCGTGATACGTTTTTTATCATGATGAGAATTTTGAATTATTTATTTCCTCCACTATTTTTTCACTGAGATAATCAAATAAATATCAGTAAATTTGAAAATCATATTGAAGGCAATTACTGAGTGTAGTTAATGATACAAATCATATTATTTATTTAACTGACAAATCACAATTTTTAAAGTGTTTGTGGAGCTTTGATTACAGTCACAGCCAAACCTAAATTTATCTAGAGAATAATTCAGACTTGTCAGTTTTATTGTTGTCATGAATAATTGATCAAACCTTTAAGTTCATATCGCCCAGCTCTACTTCCTGGAGTATTTAGACTTGCTGGTTGTGATTGGTTCCTTTTTATCCAAGCTGAACTGTGATTGGAGGAAAACGATCCGTCTCTTTGTCTGCTGTCAGGATTCATATGCTGGACTGATTCCTGCCATACTTTATGTAGGAAAGACATGAAATTTCACATCTTTTTGGCCCTCTAGGTGTTCCATACATGAGGAGCAAATTTAGCAATCGGCTGATGGACATAAACACTAAACAACACAAATTATTAGAGATTCACTAAAGCTGATGGTTTTCTCATTCCAGTGATAATATCTGGAAATAAAAAATAAAAAGTTTTCTGTTTTTAAACAAAGATATAAAATGTTGACCTGAAAAATTAAGTCAACATTTGTCAAAATATATGAACAGAAATCTCAAATGAAGATCTATTTAACGAAGATGTTTTATTAATGTTAAAAAGACTAGATGTCTGGAATTGATCAGGGATTTAATATGAAAAGGTTTAAAAATATTCACACCACTTGAACTTGTCTCATCGTTAGAAAAAACGCCGTCGGTCCCCAGAGAGGCGGCCAGCAGGAGCCTCCTTCCTGCTGACCGTCCAGGTTTCAGCGGCTCTTATCTGAGCAGCGGCTCTGGGATCCTCTGGGTTGTAAAACATGTTTTTTTCTTTTTGCAGCTACAAAAGGATGTAATTTGTGGGTCTCGTCTTTCTGCTTCACCCCAAAACGAGTCTCTCAGGCTCTTGTTTATGCCTGACTCTAATCAGAAGCGGTGCAGAACGCCGGGAAGGCAATAAAACATCAGCAAACAGTCGGAGTGAAGCCGAGTCGCCCAGAGGAGGCGATAAAGCAGAATAATCCGGGTCAGCAGCAGACAGCCGCTCAGGAGGTCAGCATGCTGCGCCGCCCACCAGCGCTCAATAGAGCCGCAGGGCCCTGGCTCCACTGAGATAGTGTTATCTAGGCCCATCACAGCCGCACACACACAGCGGACGACACACACACTCAGCGGGCGACACACACACTCAGCGGGCGACACACACACCCCAGGCGGACAAAGCCACCTGTGGATGGACACAAACATGGAGGCTGGGGAGGAAGTTCACCCCCCACAGAGCAGCAGCAGCTTCTTCATCACCACAGCATCACCTTCATCACTTCAGGTGACTGTGCAGACGCAGAACCCGGCCTCGTCCTGCTGCTTCAGGGAATCTGAGTTATTTGGGCCGATCCCGGCGCCGCTGGGCACCGCGGGCCGGAGCGACGCGGATAAGCCGTGTTTACGCCCCGCTTCCTTCCTCCAGTTTAATTAAAAGCAGATTTGGGATGGAAAAGCACATTTTCTATTCAAGACGAGGAAACAAAGTCCTGCAAAAGGTTGAGCTGTGGTGATGGCGACACCTGGGTCCGGTTTCTAACAGAGACACTGAGCTCTGCTGCGCAGCTGGCTGAAAACTGGAACACCTCTTTGGTTTCAGGTCGTCACTCCAATCTAACTGGGTTTTGCTGCGGTTTGGTTTGGTAGAACGATGCAAAATGCTTCGTAGTTATGAGGCAGAATCTGAAAAGTGTGGCATGCATTTGGTTTCCACCCAGTTTACTTTGGAACCCTTGAATAAAATCCAAACCTAGATGCTGCAGTTCTCAGTGTGTCACAGGCAGCCATATTGGATTTTAACGCTGGGCGAAGCTCTTCAGATTAATGTTCATCTGGTTGCCATCAGAACTCTCCGTCTGAAGATCCCGGTGTTCTGGGCTTGGCCGCCTAAGGAAGTCGTCTTAGTCGGCGTCTGACTGAGATCGGCTGCAGAACGCCTGAAATCTCCAGAATGGATTTCTCTCAACATTTTAAAGGGATTTAAAGGAAAGAAGTATGGCTCATTCTAGAAGCTCTTAAAACTTTTGTTTTTGCTGTTATGTTCTAAACTCTCAAAAAGTGTTTTTGTGCTGCTTTCTTGGCAAAGATCCTTCTGTAAAAAATTTGTTTCCTGATTAGTGTAAAGTTGGTTTGTGGCTGAAGTATTTTAATCTCTCTGTTCATACAGCAGGGGAGTGAAATGAGCTGTGAAAACATAAAACTTTCAATAAAAATGTTTCTTTTGCAGTGAGTATTTGATTACAGGTCGTTTTCCTATTAACCCGTCCAAACTTGTCTGCTCTGATTAATGATAAACCCTGATAGGCTGTTTATCTCCAGATTACACAACCCAAACTGAGCCTGGCCACCAAGCTATGCTGCTGTGAAGCTGAAACATGTTGAATTGACACCATTTATTGCATTAAGGCATGATTGCATTCCCAAACCGCTTAAAAAAGTACAAATGAACACAGAATCGAACAATAATAATCAAACTTATTACAATGAGAGTCTGGCTTGTTAATAACAAACTTATTCCCTAAAACGTTTCTCTCCATGTCTGATCAAATCTGTGAAAACAATAGAAATAAAAGAAAGTAAAAAAAAAAATCATCAGCCAATCATAAAACCAAATCAGTTTTTGATTAATCAATAAAGAAATAACAGCAAACTGCATAATTCTTCAACAGATTTGGCGCAAAATCATCAACAAATATCCATTTTAACATAGAATCATAAAAACACAGTGTGGATCAAGCTTACTAGAACTAGCCAGTTTGAGTTATTGCAGTGTAATGTGCTTCATTTTTATAGGAATCAGTAAAAACAATTCAACACAATAAACTAAAACTAAACCCAACTGCTGCTGCCTATTAAAAGTGCATAATGTTAGATTTCGTGAACTTCTTCTGGTGGCTCTTCCTGCCCAACTTTCTGCTGTGTAGATATTAAATCAGCTCTTATAATGCTGTGGATAACTGATTTCTAAACTCTTCTTATTGAATCTGAAGTTTATGCATCTCCATTTATGTTCATCTTTAGTCATCAAACATAAGCAGTTAGTATAAAACGTCAATGCTAATGTAGCACAATAACATCCTGTCTGCTGTGTCGGTTTTTCAGTTTCTCTCTGGAGAGTCCGTCGATGGAGGATGGTTGTGCTTCAGTCCTGTTACTATGACGACTCCAGAGCAGCCATGGTCTCCAGGACAATCAGGTCCCTCATATTCCTGCTCCAGACCTCCCAGACTCTTCCATTTTCACTTTGTTGATATTCCAGAATGAAATGGTTAAGATCTCACGGATCTGCATTTCACTGACATGTTCTCCTTAAACCAGTGAGAAAGAATCAAAATTTGCTCCAAAAGACTTTAAAACACACATTACACTCCATCATGTTTAAGAGAAGAAAGAAATGAACTGATCCACGTGACATTATGGTTCACCAGCACAGGTAGGAGGAGGAACACTGTTCATCTCGTTATAAAGCAACTTTCTGTTAGATTCACTAGGATGTTGCTTCAACACTTCAACTTCATTCATCGCCAGCTTTTGGAGCCCAATCAAATGTCTAACATGACATTAACCCTCCCCCACAGTGCCATGGCTTAAGTAGGACAGGAGGCTGGCCACTTCAGTCCTTTGCCATTTTGAACTTTGGTCCTTTGATGTTTTGGCGATTATGAAAAGTAGCCGATTACTACTGAAGATATTGTACCAACCGTTGGTCAGGTTCAACCCAGCAGGGAAGGTTTTGTATATCATAAGACCCCACGTCACCCTAAGACCCCTACGTCACCCTAAGACCCCTACGTCACCCTAAGACCCCTACGTCACCCTAAGACCCCTACGTCACCTTAAGACCCCACGTCACCCTAAGACCCCTACGTCACCCTAAGACCCTACGTCACCCTAAGATCCTTATACAGTTTATATAAAGAAAAGTCTGACAGAGTGCTTCTAGTTGACGATTCCCCACATGATGGCAAACAGAAATATAACAGAACTCTTAAGAACCTATTTAGACAATTTATGAGCAAAATAAAGTTGATATAGGGGTTAGTTATACTTTAAAAACCAAACGCCCCCTGGTGGATACTCCCTGACAGACGGTTGGTGCAAGGACATGAAATGGCAGAAGGACAAAGTGGTCAACATGCCTTCAGACCTGTCTTGGAAAAGATTGACTTGTGAACCTCTCTGTAATAAGATTGAACTATTCTATAACTATTTATCTGTACTATTCATTAAAACGGACAACTACAAAGAAAAATACACTAATATGCGTTGGTTAAGTAAATGGAAACAAAATGAATAGCTTACAGGTATGAAATGAAAGTACATTGGAACAAAATGAACCCGGCTGCAGAAAATTACTTATTAAAGGCTAGAAGAAGATGATGAGTTTACTCCCCAAATTCTGATCTGATGGGATCTGACACCTGACCCAAAGAAACTGGTTCCAGAGACATGAAGACCTGCTCAGTCAGCTCGCTGTTCATAATGGCTCATCAGTGTGAATGAATAATTCAGTGGTTGCTGGATCGGATTAGAGGAGATGAGATGAGTAGCTGGTTTACGTTTCATTGATCCGACCCAGCGGTTGGACTCCTCTCCATGACGGGATGGAGATCTGGGTTCACAGGTAAGTCTCTACTCGCTCCCACTGCTGCATCTCAGTGAAGAAGCTCTCGTAAAGGCCAAAGCCCGGATCCAGGGTCAGGGGAATGACCTGTGGCTCCTCTTTAATCTCCTCCCACGGCTGCAGCGCGGCGTCCGCCAGCTGCTCACCGAACAGTGTGGCCGACTCGTCCAGATGTTGCAGCTGGTGTTGTCCCTGCAGCAGCTGGTCCTGCTCCAGCTGCGGCCTCTGCAGCGGTTGCGACACGCCGATGGTACTGTCCATGGCGGTGTCGCTCAGGTCCAGGTAGCTGCAGGACGGGTAGTGGGTCACATCCGCGCCGCCACACCACCGCCCCAGGCCTGCCGCGTGCTGCCGGCCGTTCATGGACGCCTCCACCTCGCAGCCCAGCGAGCTCAGCGCCGTGTTCAGGTCCAGATCCTCGAAGGTGCTGCAGCCGCCGCTGAGAACATCATCGAACACGGACCCCAGGTCAAAGTCCCCCTTCAGGATGTCTGCTTTGTTGGCCTCCATGGCGAGAAGCGGGGACTCTGTGGATCGCATCAGCTTGCTGCGATCGGTGGAGGACAGCTGCTTCCGCTTGGCGCCCGCCTGGTGAGGACAGCTGCTGGGGAAACCCTCCACCAGCTTGCTCTGCCTTGCTGCAGCGCCACCGCCGCCATAGTAGTTGGCAGACATCCTCCTGCGCTTGAAGATGCCGTTGACGAACATGTCGGCGTACTGGGGATCGATCTGCCAGAAGCCCCCCTTCCCAGGCTCGTCTTTCTGCCTCGGGACTTTCTTGAAACACTTGTTGAGGGACAAGTTGTGACGGATCGAGTTCTGCACCATGAAGAACAAAAAATACATTCAACACGAGGAAAGGCAGCCATGCAGGAACTAAAACTGTCCGTCTGTCAGCAGGCAGCAGCGTGGGCGGCAGGGCAGAGGGGGGAGTGTTGTTGTTGTTTATAGAGAAGCTAATGTTGCTAATGAGGCTTTCTAGTAACAGGCAGCTGAGAGCATTTCAGACCTGATCAGCTGCTTAGCTGCCAGCTCTCTCAGGAGCCCTCATTAACTCACACACAGACCTACACACCCCCACACACACACACACACAGATCCACACACACCGATCTACACACAGCTACACACCCCCACACACACACACATCCACACAGACAGATCTACACACACATGAACATTCCCCTGGAACAGAAAACGTAGAAGAAGACATTCAGAGCGTCCATCTGCACCCTGAAGGTTCTCCACGTTTCCTCACATCCAGGCGACACGGATCAGGGCAGCGTTGGGTTTTTGTTTCAACAGAAGGAAGTCTGATAATGTGTGTGTTTTGTTTTCTGCCTCTTTCCTTCAGCTGGAAGAATTTTACAGTTGGATTCTGGTCTGAACTTTGAATAGACCGTTCTAACATAAGCAGTAAATCAGATAACAGAGATAATTCTTGTTTGCATTCTTGAAGAGTTCTCTTAATCTTTCTAGACGCCGTTCTTTTATATTATTGAAAAGCTACAATTTTGACATCCAAATATAGTTAGTTTATACTTCATTTATTTGACCAAAGTTTTATCTGGCAGTTCCCATGTGTGGGAATTTTGAGACATAATCCATTTTATTGATTGTTTTATTTATTTTTATTTGTAAAAAGTTGTCCAGTTCCAGTTAAACATTCTTTGGAAATTAAAGTTAATTGATTTTTGTGTCCTTGCATTATTCTGCCTTTATCGTTATATTAGTAGAAAATGATCTCAAAATGACAATATTATGGTTTATTGTGATAATTTATCATCCAATAATATTTGTTATCGGACCCTTTCCATCCCATAATATCTCTGGTTTTCTTCCTGGTTTGTCCTGATTTATCTCCGCCCATCTTCCCACAGCATGATGCTGCCACCACCATGTTTCACTGTAGAAAAACTGTTTGATTTCTGAACCACTCTAAAAAAATCGCTGACTTTTTGTTATAAACGATCTTCTCCTGCCAGCAGATCCCTTCTCCTGATCTCCTGATCTCCTGATCTCCTGATCTCTGCTGCCTCTGATGGTTTTTATTTCAAGAACTTTGAAAATCATGTTGATTTTCCATCAACCTGATTTGTTCTGTTTTGAGTTGGTCACTGGAGTCTGACCGTAATTTATGGTCAGACTCATAAATCATGGACGGACCGGACCGGTCCGGGCTCGGTTACCTGCCAGCTGGGCTCTGCGTGTCGGTAGTAGCAGAAGTTGTCTGTGATCCAGCTGTAGATGGTGGACAGCGTGACTTTGGGCTGCTTGCTGGCCTGCATGGCCATGCAGATGAGAGAGGCGTAGGAGTAGGGCGGCTTGACCTTCGGGTTGCTCCGGTAGTCCACCTCAACCGGCGGGCCCGCCTGGACCGGGAAGCCCGGTGCGGGGAGCGGGGAGAACCGCGGCGGCGGCGCGGCGGTAGTCTGGCTGCCGGAGGCGGCGGGGCTGCCCGGGTACCGCGGCATCCCGGCGGCCGCCGCCGTGTCCCCGGCCGGCGGGCTGGACGGAGAGTCGGTCCCGGTTCTGGGGAAGCCGAGCCGCCTGAGGAGCAGGTGGTGCTGGGAGGACGGGCACTCCGGGCCGGTACCGGCCAGCCGCTCCGGGTCGGCGCTCAGGATGGAGAAGTTCTGCAGCCAGTGGAGGCTGGTGAGGCTGTCATCCAGGGGGGCAGAACCGGAACCGGCGGCCTGGTCCAGCCACCTCTCCCTGAACCTGTTGGCGCTGTCTGTGCTCGATAGGACGGGCATCCTGCTGTCTGCGCGGTCTGGGGCGGCGGCGGGATTTTAGCGCATTTAAAGTTCGGTTCGCCGCTTCAGAATGTGAAAAATCAACAAGAAAAAAACTGAAAAGTTCACGAATAAAGAGTCACATAAAACAGTTCAGCAAACAGACCGGATCCCTGCCAGAATGACCCGAAACTGGAAAACCTCCCGGAGCCAGAATGGAGAAGATGCTGAGAGGAGGAGGAGGAGGACACCTGTTGCTGCTGCGCCTCTCTCTCTCTCTCTCTCTCTCTCTCTCTCTCTCTCTCTCTCTCTCTCTCTCTCTCTCCTCTCTCTCTCTCTCTCGGGGAGGGTGAGGAGCAGCAGCACCTCAAACTGGTCCATACCAGTCGAACCGATTCTTTATCTGGATGTTAAAATGATCCAGCTTGTCTCCGCGCCCTGATGTTGAACTAGAGCAGCGCAGTGAGAACAAGGAGCTTCTGGCCTGAAACGAGCTGAACTTTGACCTCTGGCGCGCTCGTGGCTGCTGGACTGGCGCTAAAATCCGCGCCACGTCCCGCTCAGATCACACCTGTTCTTCACTTTGTATGTCTGTAATTAAATAAAGATATAATTAGATCAACTAAACCAGTGATGGTATGAAATGTTTTGTAGTATTTTGCAAAACATTTCTTGGACAGTTATAAACAAAATATAATTTCCTAATAATAAAATCAAGAAGTCTGATGTAATGCTGTCAGATGGCTGAATGATCATAATACAGATCAGCCCATTAAAAATAATTTTTTTTAATTGAACTGCATTGACTGATATTTTATCATGTTTCATGGAGCTTATTTTAATGTCTCCATTTTAATATATACATATATACATTTAGTTATATAAAACATAAAGATGACCTTATTCTTTCTACAAACTCTTGTATTCTGTTAAGATAAATGTATTGTTGAATATTGTTTGACTTTGAAGCGTTTGTGAATTAAAGATCAGTTCGGGTAAGTTAAATCAACTAATTTATCAAATGATTATTGTTCACATATCAGCACAAAAAGATAGAAACAGGTGACAAATTAATATGTGGAACTAAAGCGAAGTCGAGCCGTCATTTGACGTCATACGTGACGTTCAAAGCGTCAATTCGTTTCTCACTGAATCAGAATTAGATCATTTTCTACAACTACGATGATAATTTACAGAGGATTTGAATGAATTGGGGATTCGTGATGTTTTACTGAGTTGGTCACAAACTGCATAAACATGAGAACACCGCCACCCTGTGGACCATGTCTGCACTGCAGTTCAACCAGAACTAAACTCAGAAAAGTTCGGATCCCTTAATTCATCGGAGATGCAGATTTCATCAAATAGCCAATTAAAAATCTTCAGACGCTCCTTTGTGTTGAAATTCACCAGCCAGGGCCCAAACTCCTCCTCTGTCAAACATCTGATGGATGACGGATGGAAAATGTGTAAAACAAACTGTTTTTCTGTTGAATGTGGTTCTGATCCACAGTTGGTCCAGTCAATTGAAGAATATGAAACATTATAACCCTACTGAATTCTGACCGACCTGCTGGATATTACCTATTGGAGTATATTAACATTTTACAATTAGGGCCAATAAAAAAATAAGAATTCTGACAACATTTTTTAAAAATTTCTCAGCATTCCGACTTTTTTTCTCTCAGAATTTTAACAATTTTGTCAGCATTCTGACTTTAATCAGCCATTTTAAAAATAATAATTTCAACCTGTCATGTTGCTCGAGAAAGTGAGTTTTCCTCCTGCACAGTTTGCATCTCCCAGCTGCCCTAAAGTCAGAATTCATGATTTTCTTTTTCGTGACCTTTAAAAATAAAGTTAAATGTTTTACCAGTTTGTCTGAATGCCACGCCTTGTACCACCAGCAGGTGTCTCTACTTCCCCAGTTTATCCCATTCCTGGTGTCATAGCTTCTACCAACCACAATGTTTACAATTACATTTTCCCACAATGCTGAGCGGTTCATGTTTTGCACTTTTTTCTTTCAGTGTTAAAGAAAAAACCGCAGCAGAAGCGGAAGTTTCTGCTGTCTTCAAACTGCCATCAGTATTTGTAAAGTCACAATATGATAAGGATTATGTAATAATCTGACAGTCGCTAAAGGTATCAAAGCCTTTTTTAAGAGGAACAAGTTATGATTATGTGCTAAAAATACAGTATTGTTGTTAGTAAGCAGCATTTTTAAAGTGAGTTTTGACAAAGTTTCACTAAATGAATCATTTCTCTGTCAAACCATTTCAGTCAAAAAGAACATGTCAGAAAACTGTTAAAGGAAAGAAGCGGGTGTGTGCGGTTGCAGCCCCGCAATACGCGCATCAGATGCGCTGCAGTATCTCGGTGTTCCCCGCACCGAGCCACGCCGCCGTGCGGGACACGACGCCGCGCAGCGCCGCGGCCTAATTTAACTCCGGTCCGTGTAATTGGTGCTGCTGGACTTGTTTACCATATTTGGCAAGCGGCTGACAACAGCGCGTGGGAATTGGACGAGCGAGGCCGTCATTCAGAAAGTCAACCTTCTGGAGCTTTTACAAACAACGCGCATGCTCATGGGATTTGTAGTCCAAAACAAACGCCTAGCGCCGGAACGCGTCGATTTCTGGGTGATTTATGACGGACAAAAGCGTTATATTTTAAAAATACTTCAATTTTATAAGTTATGTTGGTTTAATTTATGCTTAAAGATGAATATTCTCCCTCCTTCAACGGCCACCAGACAACTACACCCAGGCCGCTGGTTGGCGGCCTACAACTCCCATCTGCGCATGCTCTGCGCGGATTGGCTGCGTCATCGTGTCAATCAGGCCCAGGTCCTTCCTCACCGCTCCTACAGTAAATATTTGTGTTTGCTCAACCGGCTGTAATGGTGGACGAGTGAGACAGAGCGACGGGATCCAACAAAAGAGCCGAAGGAGGAGAAATAAACGCCGAGCGTTGGAAAGTCTGCCTGAGAGCCACCGGCCGCCACTTTGAGCAGGAAACGGAAAAATGGACGAACTCAAACATCAAGTGATGATTAACCAGTTCGTCCTGACGGCGGGTTGCGCGGCAGACCAGGCGAAGCAGCTCCTGCAAGCGGCACACTGGCAGTTTGAGGTGAGAGCAGTCGAGGGGAAGCGGCTGGGCTCGGCTCGGCTCGGTTCGGTTCGGCTGGGTTAGCATTAGCCGCTCCGCTAATGTTTATCCTGCCCGTTTCTACACACACTTTATACAAACAAACAAAAAACCGTTTCTACTTCAGACCGACTGCTCCTTTAACCACATCCAGAACTTTTCGGAACCGCCATGGTTGCTCAGTTCGGGCTTAATAAATCAGTGAGAAGTCCAACAATGTATCGCACAAGGTTAAGGCGCAAACAATTAGACTTTACTGGATTAAATACTATAATCCCACAGCCGAGGCCACAGTACTATTACGCAATAAAGAAGAGCGCCGTGTTGTACAGACTGGCCTACAAACGAGCCTTCTGATGCAATATAATACATACTTTACAAATATTTACACTAATCAGGGTCAGTGACTCGTTTACACTGTTTGTAAGACGAATCAATGCCTAAATATGTGGTTTTAATCTGTATTTCCGCCCATAAACTGCTGTGTTGTGTTTCCTTTCTCAGACTGCCCTCAGTGCCTTTTTTCAAGAAACCAATATTCCATATGGCCATCATCATCAAATGGTGAGTTCTGACAGAAACCCGCCCGTTCTGAATCTGTTTCCGGCCGAACCTGGGTCCGCCGGCCAGCCTGTGGTTCTGGTTGCTGGAGCCGCAGAGGGAGGCGATGTGATACTAACAATAACAAAGCACATGGCGGCCATGTTGTGAGCTTCCAGAAATAAACACAGGCAGGAGGAGGGACACTGTGTACATTCAGCACAACTCCACTGGGCTGGGAGTATGCGCTCCGACAGAAATAAAATCCCTTCATGATTTCTGATTCATCCATTAGAAATCTTTTCATTTTTACATTTAAACCTGAAGATAGAAGGAAAGAAGCATTAGCTCTTCACTGTGAGGCAGCAGTCGCTGTAAAACTGGATGTTTCTAAGACTGAATGGTTCTGGATTTCTGTCTTCTGTAGCATCAGTTCACGTTTCCAACTGTCTCTGATGGACTTTCACTCACACACCAAGAAGCTGCCAGGATTTCACATGCGGCGTTTCGTCAGAGTTTAATCAGATTCATCAGTTATTGAAATAAATCGGCTAATTTAGTAATAAATTAATTGCTAACTGGATCATTCAGACTATAGAAAATGCCGTTTTCTGACAAAACAATACATGGAGCAGTAATTTAACCAAAACTGTTCAAAATATATAAACATCTTGCGTTTCACATCACAGACTTTATATGTAAATCTGTCTGCCAGAACTCCTCTGGTCCAGTTTCATCTTCACCTGGTTCACATTCTGTAGATAAATCTCTGCGTCTCATTTCTCCTTCAGCCATTAATCAGTTGATCAATAATAATCCCAGATCAGCTCTGCACTGAATCCATGCTAGAAAGATTTTCAGCTGCAGATCCATTATTTAAAAATGTTTTTTGACGTATTTCTAATATTGTAAAATAAACTTGGATGTTGCATGAAAAATATGGATAATATGACTATTTTATTTTATTAATTGTTAGAATAATTGACTTATTAAAATAATTGTCAGCTGCTTCCTTCCTGTTATCTACTGAAAATCTTCTCCTTTTGTTTTAAACATTTTATTTATACAGAATACAGAAGTTTTTCACTCAGTGACCCAGAGACAGTTCAGCTCTGATTATGGTTATAATAATAATAATAATAATAATAATAATAATTCATTCATTCTTATCAGCCAAACAGTGATTATTGGATCTGTTTCCAATCAGGTGCTGTGTGTGTGTGTGTGTGGTTCGTTTTGCCCTCCAGGTGAGAACATTTAACCAGCAGGTTTCTAACTGCTGCAGTCAGGAGTTTTTGATGCTTCGTCTGTAATCTGGTTTCTCTCGGAGCGTCGGCTGCGCTGGTGGCCCTTCGGGCCCCTGGGGGCCTCTCACATCTGCTTTATTAGTTTCAAACAGTTTGGTTTTTATCTGAAGCTTAATTTATCAGTTTTTTGAGTTTATGTTTAACTACTCTAGCTCTAAACACCTAAGAACTATTTAATAATCAGATTATTGCATCAAGTTTCAACAGGAACAAACCTACATGAATGGATTTTATTTGAGTAAATAAAGTGTTTATGAATCTATTTAAACTTTGACGGTTCTGAGCGTAAAACTAAAAACTCTCCTCATATAAACCCAGATGAGTATTATATTCCATGTTTTCCTCTGAACTCCCTCATCGTGATGCTGCTCAACTTTTTATTATTTGTTTTTTGGAGCAGAACCGACATGTTGACCTGGATTCACTGTTCTGGCTGCTTCGGCCAATCACACGCAGCTTCCTCCTGTATTATTATTATTATTATTGTTGTTGTTGTTGTTATAATTTGTTCCTGAAGAAAACAGATTCTACGGGAAACGTCCGAGTCGCTTTGCTGCTGCAGTTAAATGGCGATCTGCTGCAGCTCTGACTGGAGCATGTTTGGGTTTTTTCTGGTGTGTCCAGTTAATCAGGTTCAGTCACACCTTCCAGTAAAGAGCCGATCTGATTGGCTGTCAGCGGAGCACGTCGCATCCCAAGCAGCAGCAGCCAATCCAGTCTCTGTCTCACTGCAGACTTCGTTATATCGTTTACAGATTCAGGTGAATCTCGGCTCCTTCTGCTGTGACTCTGATTGTGTGTCTGAGTTAAATAAAAACCGAGGACTCCAGAGTCGTTGGGTCTGGTTGTGGTTAGATGGAGGAACCAGAATCTGTGAGCTCAGCAGAACGGAGCAGAACTCTGTCTGGACTTTGGTCGATGTTTCTGGATCTGCAGAGACGAACTGCGGCTCTGAAACATTATTGCAGCTAACCGTTAGCTGAGTTAGCTGGTTTTCTATCAGTTTATTCCCATAATTAATCAGATATAAATGACAACATTCTGCAGATTTATTTAAACACTTAAACATATTATATCCAATATTGGAAAATGCATAAAAATGCAAATAAACAAATAACTCAGTTAATTTTTTGCATAAAAAAAATAAATGTCTGGTATGAGAATCAATAACATCAACATGAGAAACGCTGAACATCAATACAGAGTAGAGATTATTTATTGATTAGCTCATCAATAATTGGATGTAAAATGTGATCAATATGAGATTTATTTATTTTTTTTACAGAATTTGAACCAGATGAATCTGAAACTGAACTGATTTACAGACTAAGAATGTTTTTTATCGTAAATGTAAAATATTTCTATCAGTTTTGGTTTCATTGCTGCGTTTTGTAGAGTTATCATGCTCAGTTAACGATTAATAGATCACAACAGTAGTTTAGGGCTGAAATGATTGATCGATTATGAAATTAGTTGAATTCGGTGACAGATTAAATGTCCGTTCTGATTGTCGGTGTTTGGTGTGTGTGTGGGGGTGTGTATGTGTGTGTTCTCACTTTTTAAAGAGTCACTGACTCTTTCCTGCATGTTTTTTCCTGACATTTTCACTTCAACATGACAAACGGAGAGAAATAGAACCGTGGCGTTGGAAACAGACAAACGGGCGAATATGAGTTTGAGGAAAAAACTAACCAGATGTCTCATTTAGAGACCCTGAAGCTGCTGCAGTCGCTGCTGCAGTCGCTGCTGCAGTCGCTGCTGCAGTCGCTGCTGCAGTCGCTGCTGCAGTCGCTGCTGCAGTCGCTGCTGCAGTCGCTGCTGCAGCAGCTGCAGCTTCAGGTCGGTCCTCTGACCCGACATGCTCAGTCGGCCTGCAGGAGGAGAAAAAGCCAAGCTGGGACTGAGGATCAGAGATGAAGCTAACACACCCAACAGACGAACACTATGAAACATTCTTTGTTCTGTGTGCAACATCTGAGTCGTTGCTGCAGCATCGTGCTGCAGCTGCTTCACTATAAACACACAGCATTCATCTATTTATTTAATTTAAATTAGTGGAGGAACTCAATAAAAAATGTTCTGAAGCAGAAATGAATCCCGTCTCTGCTGCTAGTGAGTAAAATCTACCTGGTAACGTTTTGTGTTTTTGCAGTGCAGCAGTCATTACTTATATTGGTTATGAAATATTGTAGCTGCCGACTCGGCCTGCTTTCATCACTTCATTATCATCATTTTCAGACTTTGTGTCCAGATTCACTGTCTGGATTCTCCTGCTACTGAACTCTGATGCATGCTGGGTAAAATGTGACTTTCAGACAGAGACGCTTCGAAAGCGACCGGATCTATAGATCTGGATCGGATCGCTGTGAAAACAGCTGATCTGGTCGCATTGGGCAGCAGCACTCAGAGGCTGCAGCACACACACTGCCTCAGTGTGTGTGCTGCAGCCTCTGAGTTTGTCTCCATCATGCGACTCAGGCAGAGAAACGAACCACAGAGTTTCCTTCATGTTCCTGAGAACATGCTGGAACCAGAACCAGAACAGAACCTACATGATTTTTATTGACTCACTTTGTTAAACTGATTCATGTCTGATTTGAATCACATTTAATGGAAACGGCAACTTCCACTTTACTTGGAACATCAGCAGAATATTGACAAAGATTGTAACCTTCAGGCGAGGTCAGGACTAAACGGGTCTCCTGGACTAAACGGGTCTCCTGGACTAAACGGGTCTCCTGGACTAAACGGGTCTCCTGGACTAAACGGGTCGCCCGCCGTCGCAGTTCGACTGAAACACAGTGTTATTATTATTATTCCTCTGAGCTGGAGGGGTGACGTCACACTGTGTGTATTTGTCAGTAAAGGCTCCAACTCTAAGCTGCACATCTCAATGTCATGATCATGTTTTAGTCATGGAGCGACCTTTGACCTCTACAGTTCCACTCCTAAACGCAACATGGTGCTGCGCTTTAAAGATAAGAAGCAGAAAAATTATTGTTATGAATAATCAGAAAAAAGACTTTTATTTTGGTGGGATCAGACGATGGCTGCACTGCTGCTGGGAGGTTATAAAGTAGGTGTGAGGTTGTTTCCTGGCACAGCCAGCTCACAGGAGGAGAGAAGAAGAACGGGGAGGAGGGGTGTGTGTGTGTGTGTGTGTGTGTGTGTGTTTTTGGTAACGGTAAACACGGTCTGGGTGTCCAGGCGTGGCTTCGTCTGGAGGATTTCTAGAAATCCTGACTTTTCTCCTCTCCCAGAGAGCAGCAGAGCTATAATTACCTTCATAAAGCTCAGAGTGATGACACCCCGCCCCACACACACACACACACACACACACACACACACCAGACAGGATTCAGTCAGAAACTGACGCTCATCTCCTCAGACTGACCAGCAGCAGAAACTGAAAAGTTTGATTTCCTGTGAGGACAGGAAGTGTGTGTTGGTCCTGACAACGGAGCGTAACGCAGTAAAAGGCGTAGACGGCTCTCTGTGTGTGTGTGTGTGTGTGTGTGTGTGTGTGTGTGGGGGTGTGTGTGTGTGTGTGTGGTTAGGGTTCTGGGAAGCCATGTTTTTGGAAACATGCAGAGTAACATGTTGGAACATGCAGGGAGCGCAGGCCAAGCCTCTTCAGATGTGGTTGAATGCTTGGCATGGCTGCATGACACACACACACACACACACACACACACACACACACACACACTCACTCTCAGGCAGAGGAAGTTGGCCTGAAGTACAAGACTCCATGCAGGACGGCGGCGCAGACCAGATGTGTTTGAGTCGAGGAGGCGGATTGGCTTTCACACTGATTCCTGGAGTCACAGCGTTCACACACACACACACACACACACACACACACACACACATGCAACAGGAAACACAAGCAACCAAGTTAGTTGTAAGCTATGTTTTTAGTAATCAAAAATTCTTGTTCTTCAGTAGCTGCTTAAGCTGGTAAAATAAATTTATGAAACGAAAAATCCTGAAAAATTATTTATTTTTGTTTTATTGCTTAAAATGCAAAATGATTAAAAAGTCTGATGTGTGGAAAAGGTGCACAAAACTTTTCAGATTAAACTGAGACGTTTGTAAGCACTTCATCTTTCAGTAAGAAACTTCTGAACTACAGTGAACCATCGCTATAAATCGGTTCACCTTTCACGTCTCGCTGCTTTGCGGATTTTTTGTGTAGTTTTTTTTCCCACAGTGCATTGTGTTCTGCATCCTGATTGGCTAAACAGTCTCTGCGCTTCTTCTCTACCTGTGCACCAATAACGTTACTGTATTTAAATATACGTAATACAGCTTGGCAAATTTTGGTAAATGTTTTTGCCCAGAAGATAGAAAGAGCAACAACAACTAATGATAACTTTGTTCTTCTTTGGAAAAAAGCCACCTGCACCACAGGCTTCAGGAGAAAAAGACACTAGAGAGCGAAGTCCAGCCGCAGCGTCACAGTCAGAGGCTGAAATACGCCACAATTTGTTCTGCTGCACTTCGTATTGATGATTAAAATGATTATTTTACTGTAGTTATTTGTAAGAAAGCTTTATATTTGTTAAAAAATGCGCCTGAAAACATGTTTTGTTCTTTGGTTTCAATGTAGAGAATTTAATTATGCTGTATAATAATTGTAAAAAATAAAGGGAACTACTTCACGGGTTCTTTTCAGAACGCAACCTGCGAAAAACGAGGGTTCACTGTATTTCTAATCTATAAAGTTTTTCCTGATAATTCTTTAATCTGGTAATATAGTGTTAGCCTGGCCCTGATTGTAAAACTCCCTGAAGAGACGACTGTAAGAAAATCTGAAATTATTTTCTGTTAAGTCAGTTAAAACTGGATCAGAAACAAAGAATCGACTTTCTACCAGCAGCAGAGACAACTTAGTGTTCATCATGAAACTGGAAGCAACATTTCAGAAGTGAAAGTAAAAATCTCTGTGTGTGTGTGTGTGTGTGTGCATGCATCTCACATTGACCTTTGACCTGCTTGTTTCTGCCAGACTTGTTTTTTTCAGTAAATGGGGCTCACTGTTCGCTCCGGTGGCAGCGGCTGAAACCAAACCGAGCTAATGATCCTCGGTGACGATGCGTTCACTGACCTCTGGGAGAAAGCAGCTTCCTGACGGTCCGTTTGGTTTGTCAGTGAGGAGCTTCCTGTTTAGAGGCAATCAGCAGAGAAACCTGAAAGTTTAGTGGAGGATGACTCGGCTTGTTCACCAGAGTTCAGTGTCTGGAGTAGAAATTTGTTTGGATATTTAAATATTGTTTTACCCTGAAGCCTGGAGTGACCTTTGACCTGCTGCTGGTGAGACGTTGCCTTTAAATCAGCAAAACATGAAGCAGCAGGAAGAACAATCAGCTCAACGCTCCAACCGTCACTCAGCTCTTCTTCCTCTGTTTGCTTTGACTTTTCCTTCGGTTTGTTTCTGAACGTTTAACCCTTCGCTCTCCTGCTCTGCATGTTTTCACAACCGGCTGCTGAACACGTTGGTCAGCTGGAACTACTGTTCTTTCTTTAAACTTCACAAAGTCACTTTATTTCCATCTTTCCTTTTAATCGGGATTAAAAATGTAATTTCTCTGATAATTAGTCACAATAAGCAGGTTTCCAGATGAACCTTTAGCAACGAAACGCGGCGGATAAACGAACCCTAAAATACAAACAACCACAAAGAAACCAGAACCATCAGGCTGACGGGTCAAAGGTCACCTCCTTCCTGTGACTGTAAACAAGATCCAGATCGTGACGTTTCAGCCGGGCTGCTGCGTGAAGTCACAGGAAATGAGGCGGGAGGTTCTGATCCGAACCCAGCAGAACGACCAGAACCTTTTGATTAATGATCCGAGCCGACCCGAACCCAGTGTGTGTGTGTGTGTCTCTGGGTTCTCAGAGTAAAACCCGGTCCAGAACTTTCAGATAAAATTTAACATTATTTATTTATGAGTTCAGATTAAAATTTTTAATTTGTTGGGCTGCAGCGAACTCAGGTATTCTGACAATTAATCAGATGAATGTCAGATTCTGCAGGTCTTAATTTTTTCATTTAATATTAGAAAAACATGAAAAGATGCAAATAAATGAAAATAATTCTTTACTGAACAGGAAAATCATCACTTTCTGACCTTCCAGTCGATGTGAACATTACGACTCTGAATGTTGATATTTCAGTAAATTAACTTTTCTAGATTCTGTTGAGCAGGCCTGCGCTATAATCAATAAATCAATTAATCGTATCATGATTTAAAGCAAGCTCAATAATTTTCATTTGCATGATTTATAATTTTTCTCTTTCTACCAGAAACTGGGTGATAAAAGTTTCAGTTTGCCGTTTTGATCTCAACCAGCAGATATTTCATAATTTATTTTATTTGTTGATTTTAAATGTCTTCCAGAGTCAAATGTTAAGAATTTAAAGTTTATTGGTTTTGTGTTCTTATTATTATTCCATCATTGTTATATTACTATAAATTGGTCTCAACACAGCAATATAATTGTTTCTCTGTATAACTCTTGATGTAGAAACATTAGTTATGCTGGCTGTTCAGATTGATTACTAAATCAGTTTATTATTTCAGTGACGGTTGAGCGCCGCTCTCAGCTCCGTGCGGTTCGTTCGTCAGCCGGTGTTGGTGTTCGGTCTCGTCCCGCTGCGTGTTGGTACACAGGTTGGGTTTTCTCTGCAGCTCTGACCTTTCAGCTGCAGCCTGAAGGTCGTTCAGGTCAGGACACAAACCAGCTGCTGTGAAACTTCACTAACCTCAGGTTTATTCTGACCCGGCTCCAAAACGCAACAAAGATCTGAACTCCGTGTTAAATCAGTTTTGTCCCTGTGGAGGTGTGCAGGCGACTCGTTAATAAAACATGCTGGATGCAGTGATACCGGCAGCTGAACGTTTTATTCTCTTTGCAACAATAAACTCCAGATAGTGACTGATCAGCTACTGAGAAAAATAACTCAATGTTTTCATCACAACAAGAACATTTTTACAGCAGCAAAGTTTACATTTTATTCATGAACTTCTTCATTCACACCTAAAACATTTTCAACCAACAGACCGTAAGAAACTTTTTCAAATATACTGGATGCAATGCAGCTTATTATTGGCTAATAAATATTGTAGTCCAATCAACTGCAGTAACGTTAAATTAGCCATTTATACTCAAACTCTGCTGTTAGAAAATATTCAACTATAAATAATATCTGGTTCAGTTAAAAAACATGATAATGTTGGTAAAAGTTACAAAAACAAACAAAACTGAAAACTGGCCGAGAATTTAATGTGTTAATTTGATTTTATTGTGATAAAAACAACCAGAACTGGGCCAGTTGGGTCATTCTGAGAAAACCAGAATGACCCAACTGGTCATTCTGGTTTTGGTCTAGCTGCTTCTATAGCAGCTAGACTATAGAAGCAGTTAGACTTCTATAGTCTAGCTGTTGGAAGCTGCGCTGCAGCTCAGCTTCTGCTCTGAACATGAAGCTTATTTTAGGAAATTCAGACCAAACATGCTGATAAACGGCTCAGATTGATGAACTCCCGCCGTCGCGCAGTCGGCCTCTACGCTCTGCTTCCTGTTTTGGTCCAGATCTGCTTCCTGTTTTAATCCAGATCTGCTTTCTGTTTTAATCCAGATCTGCTTCCTGTTTTAATCCAGATCTGCTTTCTGTTTTAATCCAGATCTGCTTTCTGTTTTAATCCAGATCTGTTTCCTGTTTTAGTCCAGATCTGCTTTCTGTTTTAATCCAGATCTGTTTCCTGTTTTAGTCCAGATCTGCTTCCTGTTTTAATCCAGATCTGTTTCCTGTTTTAATCCAGATCTGTTTCCTGTTTTAATCCAGATCTGTTTCCTGTTTTAGTCCAGATCTGCTTCCTGTTTTAATCCAGATCTGTTTCCTGTTTTAATCCAGATCTGTTTCCTGTTTTAATCCAGATCTGTTTCCTGTTTTAATCCAGATCTGTTTCCTGTTTTAATCCAGATCTGTTTCCTGTTTTAATCCAGATCTGTTTCCTGTTTTAATCCAGATCTGTTTCCTGTTTTAATCCAGATCTGTTTCCTGTTTTAATCCAGATCTGTTTCCTGTTTTAATCCAGATCTGTTTCCTGTTTTAATCCAGATCTGCTTCCTGTTTTAGTCCAGATCTGCTTCCTGTTTTAGTCCAGATCTGCTTCCTGTTTTAGTCCAGATCTGTTTCCTGTTTTAATCCAGATCTGTTTCCTGTTTTAATCCAGATCTGTTTCCTGTTTTAATCCAGATC
>CAEFZY010075045.1:0-25718 GCA_903066815.1 Brachyrhaphis roseni
ATTATATAATTATATAATAATATATATATTATTATATTATTATTATTATTATACAATAATATTATATTAAATATTGTTATGTTTAATAAATATAATATTATTATATTTATTAAAATAATTAATAAAATTAATTATTTTTTAAATTAAAAAATAACAAATTTTTTAATTTGTTATTAAAAAATAACAAAACAAAGTGTTTTGTTGTGGTTTATCGTTTTTTTTCTCTTTTTCCGCAGGTTTAGAGGTAGACTTGAGTTCTCGCTAGACTTCTCTACTTCTATCTCCTTTTCCCACTTTTCTCCTTTCTTTGTCTATTACGTTTGAGATAAACCCAAAGAAATTTCTAATAAAGTTAAAAGTGGAGCATCATGGTGAAAGTCATAAAGCCCCGCATGTGAGTGAATGTGTTTGGTACAACAACGGCTTACTGGGGCTATTGTAGGCAGGAATAAGAAAGGAGAACATTTCTACCAAACAAAACTCTGAAATTTTGAGATTAACGTAAGAAATTTTGTAGACAAAAACGTTAGCTTGAAAAATCAACAATCTTTGACCTTGGGAACTTTACAAGCTCAGAAAATCTCATAGTACTTTCTAGAAAGTATGTGAAATTAATCAAAAAATAAATTTAGCAAATTCTCAACTTCTCGAGGTCAGAAATGTTCAAGTTTATTTTAGAAAATAAGTAAGATTTATCTAAACATTTTTGAGTCTTTTGGCAGAAATGTACTTTTTTTTTCTATCAGCAATGGCCCTAATATGCCTTCATAATTAGGCCTCACCTTGAAACTACCTTGACAGCAATTTTGAGTGCCACACTGCCAGAAAGGACACGTAAATAAAAAAAAAGAATAATAAAAAAATTGTTTCAGGGAGACAGAAATACATTTTTTTGATGAAGTAAGGAAAAGATTAATGAGAAAAGAAAAGTCTACATTTCTGGAGAATTGCTTTACTTATGTAAGCCAATGGAGGGAATGAAAAACTGGGAGTGAAAACTGAGGAAGTGTCCAGGTGTTTGCAAAGGAATAGTTAGATTGGAAGGGACTTCATGCTTGGCTGAAGTACAAGAAGTAAAGAAAGGAAAGAAGGACACGGATGAAAATTTTTGATTTCGGACAATGGAAAAGCTGATGCGGAGGAGAAAAAATGTCCTACTTGAATTGGGTTCTAGTTGATGAGGGCATTCCCAGAACAGTAGAGGACAACGGCGACAAATAACAGCTTAGTGGAGGTGGAAGAAAATTATACAGAATGTTACACAAGCAGAAAAGGATTCAGGGGCACTTGGGAATGTGAGACTTCCAATAAAAGCTGAGGAGGCAACACGCTTCCATCATTCATCATAAATCACAGGTGGATTTACATTTAAATAAGATATTCCCAAGAATGTCAGACGTCCTTGATCAGGGGGAACGAAAATGTAAAGCACAGGCTTGTTAATTACCCCAAGATTATCCGTTTAACAACACCTGCGCGTCACCGCAAGAACGCCTCCAGCACCACCTCCCCATTACGCCCTCACAAACCCAGCTGTTGATACTGTCCTCAAAAAGCCTATTATCTCTCCTTCACCAGAAGCTTATCCCTCAGTCATAGCGGGGAAGAACTTGGCAGAGCAAACTCGAATGGGTTCTTTGCTCTGGAAGACGAGTGACGCTAAAGCCGCAAAACCATAACCCAGTTCTTGCCTATTACACAATGGAAAGCCTCGGAGGAGATGCCCCTAAATAGCTCGAGGAAGTTCCAACATCCTCCCACCCCCTCCTGAGGAAACTAATACTCTTGTGAGAGTATTTGTTTGACACGACAACAGCTAACACAGGTGATGGAAGGCACATGGTTAGAAGGAGTTTCAACAGCTTTGACGGGAGATAATATTTTCATTTCTTGTACAAGAAAAGAGACAGATGTCTTTAGATTTTTTTTTATCTGCATGCAAAGCGAAAAAAGAAACTGAGCTCCAGAATAGCTGCTTTGTCAGTTTCAGAGGTGAACAGCGTGTCCGGTTTGGTATGTGTCTATGTCTTTTTTTTTTGTAATTCCCCCATGTCAGAGTTAGGATAGAGGAGCTGCAGAAGCAAACATGCAAAATTCATCCGCAAAATGTCTTTGTAATAAGGATAAAAAACAGAAACCTGGTATGAACCACAGCACTAAATAGCTTTGTGTTTATCCTGAAAGAAGTCAAACCGTTGTTGTTCATAAACATTTTTAATACCCTTGAAAGCAGTTAAATTTTAAATAAAAAACTAGTACATTTCATTTAAATGCAGTCAGAATAAGAAAACTCCTAACGAAGGAATTTCTCAGTCTGAACAAAATTGTTCCCAGATGAGCAGCTACAAGCAGAGATGTTAACAGATGGACACCAAGAGGTGCTGGAGAACCTGTCTTTTGTCCTGTGGACAAAAACAGTGCCATTCTGAAATCTTATTTTTTATAGTGTAATGCCTAAGACAGCATTTCTGTCAATAAAATACCTTCAAGGTCTTTGGAACAAACTGAATGGCCTAACGGGAAAAAAAAATATGCATGCAGATGGAGGGTTTGAGAAAGACCTGGACCTCATAATGGAAACTCTTAGCAATTACCTTTTTCAAGCCTAACCAAGTAGTTTTATTGACCAAAAAAAGCAACTGGAAGAGAAACTGACAAGTTCAAGCTGAGCTGAAGGTCTTTTGTCTTACAGCTGAGGAGAACTTGAGATTCTAAACCTTTTTTTTTTAAGTTGTCACTCCATACTTGATACTCCTGATTCCGATCCTTTCCACCCTGTCACATTACCCTGCCTTAGGTAAGTAATACTGCAGGGTCACCTTCCTGTGCATCAAATACAGTGGCAAACAGAATTTGATCACCAGTTTTAGTTGGACATGTCAAAAAGAAATTCACTATTTGAGAGCTGCAAATCAGACACTGCATTTCCCAGAAATACAGAAAATTTGTGCAACAAAATGTATGAAAGTGATATTTAAATGTTGCAACAATGATGTAGTACAATTATTACTTAAGTTCTTGTTATTCAATCCAGGTTCTGCACCCACAAATGAAAATTAATTTAGAGAGTTTGCTGAACTCTTGGAGTGACTCCAACTGATGGCAGCCTGACCTACTTTATGACACAATTAACCCGAACTATACAGAACAAGGAAGCATAAAATGTAGCGATGTACTGATCTGATATAAATATCTGTGTTGGTCACAATATTGAAATAAATTCTAGATCAGGTATCCCTGTCAATGTGAGCAGATCTATTAAGTCTAATTCTATGATTTCACTTCTGAGAAACGTCATGATTTACTATTTATTTTACATTATATTTAGAATTCCTAAATGCACTTTCTGAGCCATTTGAAAAGTTTGTTGCAATTAATTTTTACACGTTTGACCAAGACAGTCAAGCTGTTGCTTTTGTCAGTTTGAATTTATTTATTATTTACTTTGCATTGACATACAACATACTCCGAATTGCATTGACTGCACAAATTAAAGTTGTGTTTTTACATGTTTGACCAAACTTGTGAAGCTATTGGGGTATTTACGCATGCTGTATTGGTGCAGAGTTATTGGTTAAATTTGTAATTCAGTAGATTTATGTGTGTTTAAATAAAAAGAAACGCTAAGTCAAATCAGCACCAATTTTCTGTATCGGATCAGTATTGGCCGATAACAAACCTTGAATATCTGTATCGCTATTGGAAGTGAAAAAAGTGGATCAGTGCGTACATAATAAAAAGCAAACAAATCTTACAGGACTTGAAACTTATGCAAAGATGTGCTTCACTTGTTCATGTTTAGACTCGCGTACAGTACAGCCATTGCTTGATACAACATGAATGCTAAGACAGGAAACCGTTGGACATCAGTTTCAGGGAACAAAATATGAAGTTGACAACTTTTGGAGCGTATAACTAGGACAGAAAAGTTGTTTTTCATGCAATTAAAACAGAGAAAACTGGTCTCTGGCACTAAAACCAAACTTTGCTTATCCCGTCAGCATCACCGCGGAGGACAGTGGCTGTTAACAGAGTCATACTCCTTGATCTCCGCATGAGCCAAGACCCGGCTCCGTGAACACGACAGAGGTGGCCAAGAGATGGTCCTTGGAGGCTTCATTTCCTGAGGAGCCTGAAGAAAGCACAGCCCCTCTCAACAGCTGCCGAGCCCCTTTTACAGCTGTGCCGCGGAGCGCGTCGCCACTAACTGCGTCGCTCTGTGGCACTCTGGCTTCACCTCTGAGAGCAAGAAGGCTCTCCAGCGCATCATTAAAACGACTCAGAGGATGATGGGCTTGCAGCTTTCAGCCACAGCTGCAAAGTCACAAACATCTGCAAGAGTCCCATCGCACCCTGCAGCCCCCCGAAGCTTCAGTGTCTTCATCCTTCTGCTGTCTGGCGAATCGTCTCGGCGAGAAGCGGCTTTCGCGCCACAGAAATCGCCATGCTGCACTCGACCTGAGACGCAGCGCGGTAAATACACACTTAATAAATGCTGACCTCTGGGCTTCTCACTGGCAGCTGCCCGCATTATATTTTAACCATTATGACTGTTTTTTATTACATGGCCTGGCTCACCTCAAGTGCAATAATTACATATCTGACACCGTGTGTGTTCCCTTTATTTATTATTCCCACCTCTCGAGTGCAATCATTTATAATTTATCCTCTTGCCCTGAGCGCAATAATCTGTTTGTGCAATATCCCTCCTGTTCCCAGTAGACCCAGTACTTGACAGTGCACTGAAAAACCAAAAATTCATACATATTTATTTTTTGTCCCGGATAGTTTTATATGTTTATTTCGAAATATGAAATTTTAATGTGAATGTCCGCTGTGCTGTTCTTTATTGTTAAAAAAAACTCCACCTCTGGAGTAAATGCAGTTATTTTTCATTTTGATACACAGTGGGCATCCCTATCTTCCTAACTTCTTAACAAACAACAGAAAGGTTAAATAAATTCAGCAAAAAAAAAAAAGTTTGGTTTTAGCATTTAGTTGAGTGACTAAGGCCAAAATGTAATTTTGTGTTATTACTATTACTGCAACTGGGATATAGTATTTTTTTTTTTATTTTCATGATATTCCCTCATGCAAATAGTTATAAAGGTAGCTTTTTTTTCCTATCCATATTTTTTTTATTCTTCCTGAGAAGTAATAATAATGCAATAAAACAAAACACATCAGCAGCATACATCAAGTGAGATTTTATTAAGGTAGTGTTAATGCAAAATTTGTACATGAGAAATATGGCCCAATTTGAGCTACTTAACATGTTAATGATTGCAGTTTGTTTCATTTCATTTAGTAATTATAAACCTGAGTAGCTTATCAAACAACTAAAATAAATAATGAATCAAAAGGAGCATAAAGAATTATAAACTTTTAATACCTGACACCTATTCACATTGTAAAAATGACTATTACAGACATATTTCACAAAAAGTACACACAGAAAATTTGCTTATTCAACGCATCTGTTACTTTTAATACTTACATAATTTAACCTCCAGCTAAGTCAGGTTACTGGATACATACAATGCTAACACTAGCCTGTCCACGCTAAAGGCCAGCAGAGGAAGTAGGCTATCTGGTGGGCGACCGGCCTAGGCTTGCTAATCATTAGCCTCTCCAAAGCTAACACAATTTAGTAGCCTCCTTCTCATTTGCTAGCACCAGTTGCTAAGTTACAGCTTTCAGTCAGTTGTTAATCAAATCTATAGCCAGCTTCAGAACAGAAGCAGCCACCACTGGTTGCGCAATAGCCTTAATTTTGGCACTGAAAACACACCTTAGACATGACAAAGTTGAAGTAGCAGTAAAATAAAATAGTGCAACAAACTTCCCTGCACCAAGCCGTACTGCTTCGTGGACATAAGTACAGAAAATGTTACTCCTGTCATCTCATGTCCTACATAACAGAGGCGCAAAATGGGATGTATTGCTAACCCAGATTTCCTATTGTGAGCATTTAAAAAGGCATTAAGTAAAATCTACTTTCTTTTAGCTTTAACGTCATGTTATGTTATTCCCTCATCAAAAACACACCTGGAGTATTGCCTTGATTCACATTTGAGAAATCCTTTCATCTCCTGTAGCAACCATTCAGCTGTGCCAATTAGCAAACACCTGGTCGAACTGCCAGTCTGCTGAGCTCATTATAAGAGCTACTTCTCAGTGCAATGCTGGTTTATTCGCTCCCGTCACTTCAAGGGTTAATAGAGGAGCCATGTTGTGATGACTTGCTGAAGGCAGAAAGAGCAGGAGTATCTAAAGCGACAGATGTCCAATTTCAGGTCACTAAATTACAGAATAAAATTCCTTTTTACGTTATATTTGCTATATATGGCATTTTTTTAAACAACTGAAGTTATAGTTACGTAATTGTGCTACAACATGGCACTATATGCCATGTATAGTGCCATGGGTGTACGATGCGTGGGGGGGAGGGGAGGTTAAAAATTAAAAAACAACATTCATCCTACGTCATCAATCGTGAAAGACATGTATAGATAATATACTTAGTCTAATTGACAATAGATATTTTTAGTCTGTGAATTGTACATTATGACCCGTTAAGAAATACTGAGTTAAAAATAACAATGTATTTCAACTTCTTAACATGTTAACATTCAATATGGCCACTTATAACTGACGTGTTTATACAGCTAAGTCAGGTTTACTTTTTAGCAAAAAAAAAAAAAAGCCGTGCTTTGGTTTCTCTCCCTCCTTGAAAACAGAACAACATTCATCATCACGTCAAGGTTCTGTGCTCGTTTTAGCCTATTTCAGCGGGAGTCATTTTGGTTGCGTCTATTTTTAAAGCAGCTGGCACCTTCTCAAACTCCCAAGGAAATCCTCAAAACACATCGAATCAAAGTGCTTCACAGGGAATGATGCGTGCAGTCATCTCCTCAGGCAGGCTCGTGTTGTTGTTGTTTGTCCCAGAAACAGAAATTCCCCCCCAAAAAAACAGCCTCCGCGCTAATAAACGTGTCAACATGACTTGCTTGGTCCTACATCCGGACAAGTTCGTGAAGCACAGAAATATCAGGTTTATTTGTGGGTTTGACAGCGTACAGTTGCATGCCTGTACGTTTGCCTGTTGCTGGATTGTGTTTGTTTTTCTCTTCCTTGGGAGTGAATTTTGCTTTCATGTGTGTGTGTGTGTGGGGGTGTGTGTGTGTGTGCTCAGCTGAATGACTATGCATCTGTTCAGAAAGTAGCAGGGGGCGGTGGGTGGGTTTGGCTTTCATTCGGGGGGCTTTTGCTTTGCGTTTGTCTTGAGGGAGAGAGTCTGGAAGGGATGTAGATGTGTGCTCGACTCGACAAACATCAATTATTAAGAATCGGCTCAGAATGCTGATTTACACGAGAGCGGTCAGCGCGTGTGTGTACATATGTGCTCGGCTGCTGTGCCTTCGCTTTGAAGTTGTCTTATAAAGATTTGACGGTTCCCGGCTGGATTTATTCGCACCCATCACTTAAAACTTAATTTCGCCGCTCACTGTCAGTCTTGTCAGTTTGTCGGCTCTCAGGAACCGCTTTTATTTCCAATCGCATCAGCGCTGGAATTAACTCTAGGGAGCCAGCAGCCATAATCAATTCTTTGTTATAAATAATTAATCTGACGCACGCTAAAATATTCCGTATCAAGTGCAGAAGTCAAATGTAGTTTTCTAACAGAATCAAGGAAATCAAACTATATTTTTCTGTTTATTCTGCCCGTCGTTTGTCTTGAAAGCGTTGCAGAGGAGCCCCGTCTGCGTTGCAGGAGGCATGAGAGGGGTGCAGGCTAGCTGTGTGCTCTGTAGGATTATGATCAATACCTTGTAAAGATTAAAAATAAGAATGCAGACAGAGCTGAAGAGGAGAAATGAGAGATAAAAAAACAGTGGGGGAGATTGACCCAAGCACACACCTTCAGGCCAATAATCGTTTCACCGCATCGCTATTGACACGGGGCTGCTTCTTAGCTTTGTGCACGGCAAATTAACCTTTCACGTATGGAATTTTGATGAATCTAGCTTTCTCTTTTATTGCCTTCAGTCAAATATACACATGGGGAAAAAAACTTTCTTCTTTACATACATTTTTCAGTCTGTCTCCTCTTGTAGGTGGACAACTTGTGTTTGGACTTTAAAATAAGTAGGTGACAAATTAATGTTATACGGCTGAAATGTGACATTTATATCAAATGAAACATAACCTTTATTTTAATCTGCTGTCTGATGTTGAGATAGAAAGGTTGTAAGTTAAAAGGTACAGGAGATTAGTCATTTGGGTTAGCTTTGGAGAAACTAGTGAATAGCACGCCTGGGCTGGTCACCACTAGATTGCCTAATGGCTAGAGCTTAGACGGATATGCTAGCATTAGCATTGGATTTATTGGAATTAGCCTTTTATAGGCTAACAACTAGCATGTCTAGGCTGGTCACCTGTTGAATTGCCCTCTTCTTCTGCTTGCCATTAGCATATATAGGCTTGTGTTAGCATTGGATTTGCTGACTATTTAGCCCTTGATAGGCTATCACCTAGCATGTCTAGGCTGATCGTGACTTCTACTTTCCTCTTTAAAGAAAACTTTATCAAGAAAAACAGCTGCCATTCAGTATGTAAATGACATACATTAGATGCAATGGCATGTGCTCATTTGACAGAGTTTACTGTAATCCAACATGACATCAAGCGTAGACATACTGTGTTATAGGGAGCTGAAGTTGGCTTCTGTCTGGACTCATACTTTGGACCTCTGGTTGCAAGACAACCATACTGACAAATGTGCAAAAATAAGGTATAATAACAGAAACGTTCTTTATATTCATAAGAAATAATGTTGTTGCATTACCCTTGATCTGTCATCTAAAACACAGTCAGTGCTGCATGATGTCCATATGAATAGACACATCAATAATGGCAATTTTCTTCCAACATAAAACCATTATCTCAACATTTTAACAATCATGTTAGTCCATATTAATTAGCTCTTGTTAATATTCATTTTTTTTCACCTGACTGGGTCTTATATGTCTCATATGTAGAAGGACTACATAATAACAAAATTGACTTAAGAAATCTTTCTGAAATACACTGGTTGACCAGTAGGGGGTAGTATATAGCATGACACACCGGATTCCCATGAACTGCCTTATTATGCATACATAATATCAATTCCCATACATATAAGCTTGTAGGACTTTTGAATAGCTGTCCATTGCAGTGACCACTGTCACATTACAGGGCTAACAGTGACAAAGCAAGACTCAAGATTCATTTCATCACTGAGAGAGCGACACTCACAGAGAAGTGGTTGACCTTTTTTCTTCTTTCCCCAAAGTGTCTCTGTTCGATGGCAGAAAGAGAGGTGGGAGGGGGATTGAGGAGCGGTCTGAGACAGACGGGATCACCTTCATCAGGACAGCATACAGTGTCCGCCTCCCGTGCCGGCCTCAAGGTTAAGACAGCTCGTTACCTTTTATGGTCCTCGTTAAAGACTCTCGGCGCTCCTGTGGCCAACGGGAATTTCAATGTTTTTCTTTCTTTCTTTGACCCAGAAAAAAAAAAAGGTGTTCATCTGGGATCCTTTAAAGATCCCACATGATCTTATGATCAAACACACACACTCTGCTCAAGGTGACTTCATTGAAAAATATAAAAAAAACAGACTTGTGAATTCACTCATTTTCTGCAAATGCTTAAGGAAAATTAATTATTTTCTATCTATTCTGTGGGTGAACCAAACGAGAGTCTGTTTTAAATACAGGTCTGTTATTCTGTGTGATCCGTCTTTTCATGACTATTTCTCAAAATATTGTTAAGTCTTGAATCCCCACCAGTGAATGACACTGAAATATAACCTCCCAAATGTGTTTTTGTTTACCTTTTCCTCGCTGAAGTGGATACCGTGCCGATTAGTGTTATTGCGTGCAGGAAGATAGCGGCTCGAGTGTTTTCACTCAATTTATTTTGCCTCCTCTTCTGGGTATTATTCATTATCACAGAGTGGTTCTTATTCAAGAGCGTTATTCAGAGATGAAAAGTTGCATGGATTTTATGCCAATTTGGACCTGCCAACAAAGGCTGACAATCACAGCAGCCAGTCACGGACTAGTTGCCGTCCTGTATTTGAAATGTAAAGTTCTGTCCCGCTTTACAAGACAGATAATTAAATGGGACTTTGCATTCATGCTTTATTGATGAAGACGGGTGCCAACACAAAGCAATGTTTCAAATTACTGGAGGTTTTGGAATGCCATAAATTGAATTGAATTTATTTTGTTTGAAATAAATTTGAATAAACATCCACCTATAGTCTACTGACTGGTATTGAAGTGGAAACCAGCTGACACGAGACCAAGTCAAGACTAGCCTGAAAAAATATGGAGACATGTAGGGACCAAGACCAAATCAAGATCAAGACTTTTAGGATCCAAGATTGAGACTTTTGATTGAGACAAGACCAAGATTTTTAGGGTTAGAGACTTGAGTCAATACCAAGACCAGTTCCCCACACAATGTGACACAATAAAATGTGAAACATGATCAAACTTGCTTCTTAAAATGATCTAAAAGAGCCACACCGAATCATTTAACACTGAGCAGAATAAATTTTACCATCTTCATTTAATAACTCTGTATAACGTCCATCATTTATCACAGAATATAAAACAATTATTCATAGTTCATCACAATAATCTGTACTTTTCTCTGCCTTTCATGAACAATGTGTAACGTTTAGTTGTTTTTAAACTGACTGTCTTTGTCCATTGCCGTGGACAAACATATACTGTAGATGAGTAGTTGCCTGCACCACATAAACATGACTGAATGGCCGTTTGATTTGTTGCTAGGAGTACATTAAATCCAGCATTTTTTTTACATTGCGTAGTCAGGAGTTGTATGAGTTGTTACGTACTTCAAAACATTAACTTTAAAGTCAATCTATACAGCAACAGTAAGAACTAAAGCCACAAGTTTGTCACCTATACAGAGTAAGTTTGCTTTTGCATGAATTTTTCAGCTTTCAGAAGTTTTTGAAGCTATATAAGAGTTCAAAGAAGTCAGACATTCAGAGGACTAACTGCACTCAAAACCAAGCATAAAGTAGTAGATAAACACCTCTAAAGTTACACCAATGGAAATCAGCTGAAGGTTTGGTTGCATTTTAGAAACATGAGCGACTGCAACATTCTGTCACCTAAACGTTGACGACGGGGTCTGATAATTCCTCCTCTGCTGAAAATTCTCTCCATTGGTGCAGACGAGGCACGGAGTGGTTGCACGTTCAAAGCCAAACTGTGGAGTTGTGGAAATCTGAAATGGCTTTTGGCCTAAACGACAAGTGCGTTGTCAGTATCAGAGTAGTATTTGCTTAGCTGTGTTGCAATCCTAGCCTGGTTTAAAAACAAACAAACAAACAAACATCCTCTAACAGCAAGAATTATTTCAAAAGATGTTTTAATGGATCCTGCTTTATTTATCTTGGGACTCTCCAGACCCTAAAATACCATTTTCATTGACTTTGTATTTAGCCTACTTTACTACCTTGACTATTCAGAAACAATTTATTTCCTGGAGGTGAACTCTGTTGAAGTTTTAAACTTTAGCTAACAGCTAATATTTGTTTGTGACATATGTAAGGCACCAGTTCCATGCTATGAAACTTACTGAAAACTGTGTGTATTCCAAGTCCAGGACAGCTGGGACCACCAAACCAACCGGTAACTGATTTCTCTCCTTCTGTCAGGTCTTTTGCCTCAATAAATGGAGCAAGAACTGCAGTCAGTTCCTTCAGCTGGTTCCGCTCCTGGGCTCAAACGCCACATCCTGTAATCCTTGCTGCACATTTCGTTCAGGGCTTTGTGGTCCAGAGCGGTGAAAGCCTGTACATGTTGAAATGAGTCGTGTTTGCAGCTGGAACAATCCACCTAGTGCCAAACATAGCCTCGAACTTCATCTTTGAGTTGTCACCTGCTTATATAATAGAGTTGTGAACCGTGATGTTTTGGCTACGGTGTGGGAATTGTTCCTAAATTTCCTCAATCCGTCATTCACAGCCTACCTGCAGCGAGTGTGCATAGCAATAAAATTACAGCTGTATGCTCTAAGTAATATTTGAAATGATGAAATAAGATATCTGGGTGGGCAGCTATATTAACATCCCTCAAGTGATATGGGACTCTGTTGATATCTTATTAAAAGTTTGAGAATCCTTTAATGGCACTGCATTTACATTTTCAGAAAAAAATTTTTTTTTTCATTATTAATGCTGACATTATATTGCTTTATCCGAGATCTCTCATTCATTTTAATTTATGCATAATTGTGTTTCCTTGCTAGTTCTTTTTGTACTGAACTCGCTGTAAACTATTTTCTTACATAATATATAATAACTCCTATAGCACCGCGGGGACATTAATGATATTGCTTATCTACAACCATTTGCTCAACAAGGTTAGTTCTGGCAGCTATGTGACCTAGATAAATGAAAAAAAAAAATCAATAAATTAAATATTAAAATAAAGATGAACCGTTTATGTAATTTCATCATCTTTTTATAAGATTATTACTATTCCAATACATTCTGCACACATATATGATTTATTTATCGAAATGTAAGTTTGAAGGGAAAGATTTTGTGTAAAAACTTCAAATTTTAAAAGTACTATCAGCATCTTGATCAAAATAGCAGAAAGTAATTAACATATTGCTAAATTATAATAATATGTTTATTCACAGTACGCCGTCCTAAATTTTGAATCCAAATAGAGCGGTGTGAAAAAGTGTTTGTCCCCTTACAGATTTCTAGTTTTTTTTTAACATTTAAACGTTTCAGATCATAAAACTGATTAAAAATTTCACAACCTTAGTAAATACAAAAAGCAGTTCTGAAATAATGATTTCATTTGGTAAGCTAACAAAGCCACCCAAAGTAACATGACTTTAAACTAAAATTTAACTCCTGAAGCCCAAAAGTTGATGGTGCCTGTGAGGCATTTCGACATAGCCTGACATTTCTCTCTTTGCAGTGGAGGACAGTTCAAGGTAAGCTTCATATATGTGTCACGACCAAACGATTAGCAATTGGGTAAAATTTAAAACTTCAACAGAAGCCACGTCTCCAGGAAGCAATTGTTTTTCAATAGCGGAGAGTAAATGAAGCGTAGAACAAGGGACTGGTTTTTACCGGGATAATTTTGACCCAACATCTTTTGGAGAACTGTTTAAATTCAGCCACATTTGCTTCATTTTATAAAGTACAAAAGCCGTAGGTAAAAAAAAACAAAAAACAAATATAAGACTTGTGTGATCCTGATAAGTTAAAATAAAATTGTTGGTGTGCGGAATTGTGATTGGTTTCTATAGTACGTGTCTCAGAGCTTTTTCTTTTCTTTTTGTCTCCTTGTGGTATGTTGCTTAAACTGTTTGGCCATTTGATCCAGACCTAAATGTTCAGATTACATATTTATCATGAATATATATGTGTAAATGGAATCCATACAAACTTTGGCCTATTTAAATGTGCCTTGCATTTCTACTATTACTGAGAACAAAATGGTTTCAATGAAAAATTCAAATAAAAATAATTGCATTATTTATAATGCAATTATAAATAATTGCAAGATTATTTTATCTTGCTCTGATATTAAAATTAGTTTGACGATGTGAAACATTTAGGGGGAATAAAAGTAGTAAACATACAGTGCTACCAGGAAGCCATGGTAATCATCTCAGAGTTTTTGCTGAGATGCTGCGGCAGGATGAAAAGGCAGAGTGATAAAGATGACAACCATATGTTACTCAGTGCTTTTTGTGCAGCGGCATCTCTCTGAAGTAATACAGCAATTTTGTTAAAGGTAAACTAGCATCTGCACAGAGTTCCGAGAAGGATTACCTCAGTTGAGCAAATCTCATCCAATCTGTGCATTACCAATTGAAACAAAAAAAAAAGGAAAGAACGGTAGATGGAAGACGAGTTTTCTGTTGTTGACTCGTTTGTCATTTTAAACCCTTTTCCATCTCCCTTATCTCCCTCCGGCTTTCAGCTGTTTGTCGGAGGGCTGGAGTTGTGCCAACCCCATTACTCCGGCAAGACTGTAAGTCGCAGCCTCATTGACAAGGATGTGACAACAAGCGTTTAGACAGAGGAGATCATTCATCATTAACCGCGCAGCCATGGAGGAGGCAAACACGTCTGGTCTGACGACGAGGCTTAGCCGGTGCCCCGCTGCACCTGTTTCACATGAGTTCCTCACCTCTGCGTTGGGTTTGTGTTGGAGAATGTTAATTAGCAAGCGTCCTTGACAAAACCTTGCTTGGAATCTCCCCGGTGATCCGACAAAAAAGGGAGACATGCAGAGAGAAGAAGCACAAAGTGCTACAAAGAGGAGGGCACTGGTAAGACTTTTACAAAGAGCACTTAGATATTGCCCGATGTTTTGTATAAAACCTTCTTTCAAGAGCTTTCTCGAGAGATACTCTAAAAGCTTCCAGTAATCCTCCCCCCATCCCCTGTCTGGGCCTGAATCAGCATCAGTCCTGCACTGGTAAGATGAGATAATCTCCTTGCATGTCTCTCTACCCCATCCCGTTCTCTCAGAGACTTTACTTCAAAATACTCTTTAGATCCTCATTGCAGCAGGCGGACAAAACTTTCGCATTCCTTTTGATTCCATCCATTGACACTTGCACTGCTAGCTGCCACTGCCTCAGGCCATTGATGGTATTAGCCCAGAATTGATGTCCATCAGTGGGATGGCAGCGGGCCAAGGACTGCCTCATTCTAAGAGAAGAGACAGGAGTTTATTATTGATCAAGAGGCTGAGATTGGCCAATCGTTAACACATCAATCTTTGCTAAAGGCACAAAGACATGGGAATATTGTTGTACTGAGAAACTTAATTTCACAACATACAGATAAGAACCTCTCACTGCATAACAGCAATGTCAATATCAGTGATACAGACATATATTGCTGTTTTTCTAAAGAGAGGGTTAGTCAGGATCCCATTTTCCTCATTGAATCATTCTTTAGTTCATGCCTGAATAAGCACTTTTTGAAGAACTGAACTTGAAAGTTTTGTTTTAACATGACAGACTTGAACTGATTACAGCTCTCCTTAGCTCTGCTATGGAATGAACTATAAACATAAATTGGTTCATTTCCAGGACAAACTATTGTTGCTGTGTGGAGATGTGATATTTTCCCTTAAAGCAATGTCTCAAAATTGTTCAGGCTGAGGGCCACTTATTCCAATTAACAAGCACTCACAGACACCTGACTTAAAATTACCCCCAAGAAATAACACACAACATCTTAATATATACAACCTGAAACAAAAAGATTTCCTTTGTAATTCATTGTCTTTGTTCCTCCTAATGTGAAGGGTGGCACTGTTTTGTAACAATAAAACCATGGAGAAGTCTACTAGGGATATTTTGAGCTATTAATGATTGAAAACACATCCAAAATGTTCTTTACTACAAGTGTTGTGTGTTCTAATAACATTTTAGTGCTATTTGTAATTTATAAGCATAATAATAGAAAAGTAAACATGAGATGCATTGGCAAAAACATTTTCTTTCAGCAAGGAGATAGCCCAGCATAAATAATGTTATTTTAGGTGTTAAGATGCAGTTAGTCAGCGTGGGGCACAGCTCAGTTCACCATCATATCACTTTCAGTACTGCTGTACACCTAGATCTGCGTGAGCGCGGCGTGCTATGTATCTAATAGTGTTGAAAAACAAAAGTTCAACAACTCATCTTGAGAAACCTGTACCTTCAGACTCTTTTTAGTGACCTGATCTTAAACCACTTATCCATTATTTTTGAGCACAATTGTTTGGTAAACCAACTGTAGTCTCTCACTTTGAGCTATAAACAGTTGTTTACATGCAGTACCTGATGGACCACTAGGGGACGCCAGCGGACCACCAGTGTGAGAAAGACCGCTTTTAAGGTAAGAACGTGGCGACTGTTGTGTATGAGTGTTGTGTCTGGGCGGGTTTCAAGCTATTGCGCATATCTGCCCATGTGGAAGTTTCTATTGATAATAGACTTTTCCCTTCACTTTAAACTATACGACAACACCTTCCTTTTCTCTTTAAGATGTAACATACAGTAAAAACCAGAAGTTTACATACACCAAATAAAGAACCATCCATCCATTTTCTAACACCCTTGTCCCTAGTGGGGTCGGGAGGGCTGCTGGTGTCTATCTCCAGCTAACGTTCCAGGCGAGAGGCGGGGTTCACCCTGGACAGATCGCCAGGCTGTCGCAGAGACCGACAGGACAAACAACCATGCACACACACACTCACACCTAGGGAGAATTTAGAGAGACCAATTAACCTAACAGTCATGTTTTTGTACTGTGGGAGGAAGCCAGAGTATCCGGAGAGAACCCACACATGCACAGGGAGAACATGCAAACTCCATGGAAAAAGACCCCGGGACGGGAATCGAACCCAGGACCTTCTTGCTGCAAGGCAACAGTGCTACCAACTGTGCAGCCCCAAATAAAGAACCATACATTTCTTTTTCAATATGTGAAGATAAATCAGAGCACACATCAATTATTATAGGTCAGTTAGAATTACCACAAATATCTCTATTTACTAAATGCCACAACATTGAAAAGAATGTCAGAAATGTCTTCAAAATCAGAAGTTTACAGACAGAATTATTACTATTTCTTTAAACAATGCCGTGAAGTCCAGATGATGATGTCATGGTGTTGGAAACTTCTAATAGGTTAACAGACATTTGAGTTGAGGCACGTCTGTGGATGTATCTTAAGGCCACACTTCAAACACATCACTTTTTTTGTTTTGACACGATGGAAAAGGACGAGACAAATGCTGATTCAGCATTTGTCTTTTGGGAACAGTTTCCAGATTCTTGAAGGCAACTGTCATGTTCTTGATCTGCTTATCTCCACTATATATAAAACTTAATTTATAAAGTTTGAAACATGTCAAACTGGGTACATGAGGTTACTTTAGGTTGCTTGCGTACTGAATTATGAACACGAATTGTTTCAATTTCAACTCTGT
Source organism: Brachyrhaphis roseni (assembly GCA_903066815.1). NCBI lineage: Eukaryota > Metazoa > Chordata > Actinopteri > Cyprinodontiformes > Poeciliidae > Brachyrhaphis > Brachyrhaphis roseni. The sequence goes on from CAEFZY010075045.1 coordinate 17,058, forward strand.
CAACTGAACTTAGAATTAGTAATGTTGAATTTCCAGAAGTAAAGACAGAATCACAAACATTTTCTAAAATAGAAAGCTTTAAGTCTTTCTCACATGCACATTTTCCCAAAGAGGGCTTTGGCTGCTCAACATAACTTATTGAAAAGAAATTAGAATATTCCCTAACGGCTGGAAGATGCAAGTGAAGGAAATGTCTGAGCTGCGAGAACCTAAAAAGCAAGTTTTTGGACGAGTGTACTTTGCTGAGTTCTGCTCAAAGGATGCTAGTTTGCTCTGTATAGAAAACAATCTTTAAAGTGGATATGGCAAACTTTAAAAAGAATTTAACCTGAGGCGAAAGACAGGAATAAGTGGTTAGAGATTCTTTCAGAAAAACTGCAAAGATTGAAATATTTCCTGAGCAGAGCCTGTACCTGGAGGGAGATTAACTGTGGGTTTATTGATAGGTAGGGGGGAAAGAAGAACCCTGTAAGGTGGTGAGAAAAATGTCCTGGACCCAAACCAGCTCCAGTGCCAGCCAAGAATCAAGACAGAAATCCCATATGAGTTGTTATCAGCAGCTTAAAGGAAAATTCCTTAAGAATTTAACTTGTAAGCAAAATTGTCCAGGTTAACCACAGTATTCATGTACAGTATATTTTATGTTTAAGGTCATTTAGGATGATGAAAATAGTTTTTATTAGTTAATTCCAGTAGAAATGTTTTCTACATACACTGAACCATACATACACAACAGTTATTATTTACACCCTCTGAGGTAAACTGAGACACACCTGATTTCACCTGAGCTAATCTAGCTGAGATTTTAATGCTAATGCTAGCTAATGTTGAATTTAGCTTGCATTAACTCGGGCTAACTGTTTAGCAATTAAAATTAATCTTGATTAAACAAACTCCTTATCTAGTGTGAATTAAAATCTGTAATAATGCAATTATGCACATACCATGTCAGTGCTTATTCCATCCTGTGGAAGAGGTTCAGTAAAGTTGTAGCCGAGTACAAAATGAGGTCCTTTGAAGACTGATGGGGTTCCTTCTTGTCCCTTCTTCAAACCAACAAACTGGGCAACAATTTCTGACCCAATGTTCCTTCCCATCCTCTGTCATAGCAACCCAAACTTAGTTTAAAAAAAAAAAATAGTTTGTTTGTGTTGTATTTATATTTAATGCAGACTACTTTGTGGAGATACGGTTGTAGCTTGCTGCACCTCTATACTCTCACAAAGATACAGACAGGCTGTATTAACTTAGATTTGTGCCACCAGAATCTTAATGCCTCGCCCTCCCTTGTCACTGGGTTTTATTCCATTGCCAATTTCTCAAACCACCTGCATGTATTTCTTTTTACATATCCAGTAAAATAAGAGGCAGTGATTTGATCCCGTATATCCCTGTGAAGATTAGGGCAGTGTCAGTACAGGATTACTTTAGTAATTCATGTAATGCTGCTTCGACACAGTTAATTTCCCTGTGGATGAGTGGAGGGAGTTGAGTAATAGACCAGTGCCAGCTCCCCGAAATACAGCATATCATTCTTCCACTGTTATCCATCTCCTCAATGGATTTGGTATGCAAAAGACATGGCTCCGTTTTTTTTTTTTTGGTTTTTTTTGTCTTAATGGCCTTCTAAAGTAATTATTATGGGCATACGGCTTCAGTGATTGAGGTGTGGATCCTTATTTCCATTGAGTAACAAGTTGCTGAATACAAATAGGATATCTAATCATTTGGGATTCATCGCGCAGACCGACTTCCAATCATCATTACCGGGCTCCGGTCTTACTTATGATGTTAGAAAGGGAAATGACAATGGACAGAGATTTATTGTTGTTTACTTTAGATAATTACAAAGGCTATTGAGGGTGAGACATAGACAGTTACACCTCTATGTCGCAGTGGAACTTAAGTTTCTTCTGTAAAGTCTCCTTCTCACTTAAAACTAAGACTACGCTCCGACAATGAAAGTTAACCAGAACATGGATGGTCTTTGCAGAGTCTGTCCTCTGGGCTACATCAAGAGCATAGCATAGTGCAGCCCACATACGTGACAAAGCAGAAGACTTCCATGCTGTTTTTTTGTTTTTCAGATAAAAATATTCACAGTCCTTCCTTCTCCACAGTAAGGCTGAAACTGGTGGTTGAGGTGCAGAAACCTACAGTTTGGGTTTTCCAAAGTTTCCACAACAATACAAAGTTCAAATGGTCATTAGAAAAAGATGGAATAAATCATAATAACTTCTCCCTGTTATGTCAGACCTTTCAGTTAAAACCCAAAAACAATCAGGAGGGGCAAAACAAGCCACTCGCATGTTTACTGAGTCTGTTTTACAAGCAGTACTGTCTTATTTTAGGAAAATACAGAACATAAGAGGGTATGATAAGAGATTCTCTTTAGAGACTAGCATTTCTCAGCTGTAAGTGAGAAAAACGACATCAAGAGGTGTGAGAAGTGTCTATAAAAGTAAATCTGATAAACTGCACATAAAAAAAAAAAATTAATACAAAAAATGACCAATCTTGGCCGGAGAGACACTTTAATATAAACGATTGCCACTTTAGCACTAGCCGCCCATGCACTTTGTCCGTGGTGTCTCGGTGAGGTGTTTTTCAGATAATGGCTTGAAAAGCTGGAGCAGCCCCATTAGTCCTGGAATATTTTAATTGGCCTAAGCAAAGTGCTATTTTAAGAGGACTCAGCTCAAGTCCACTCTGTGGAAAAATGAAATCCTAATTTGGAGAAAGTGCTCCTTTTTTTCCAAGCAATGCACACACACACACAGACACACACACAAACACAGATTCTGCGCACCTTTAAATGCAACAAACCGACACACAAGTGCACGCGAACACACACCCCCCCACACACACTTATATACTTACACAAACCTAGAAAAGCCTTACAGAGAATTCTTGCCCCAAGCACACATAATTCTCTGCTGATTACGCTGACTGTGGTTTAATGGAAGCCCCAATAACCCAGACTGCAGAACACCCCACCATCTCGCACTTGTACGCACACACACTCACCCCCACGCAATGAGAAGCTCGGGAGCACTGCTGTCAGAGAGAGACAGAAAGAGGACGGAGAGATTAAATTCTGCCAGGAGTTTTTTGTCTGTGAGATTGGTTCTTAACGTCCTCAGCACCCTTCACACTCCCTATTAGTGCAGTGAAGAAGCGAGAGGACAGAGGCAGGCCTGGTAAAAATAGGAAACTTCAGCAGAGACAATACTCTGAGGATACTTAACAATGTTATTAATCCATTAATCCTTGTTTGACATTTGCCAATGTATCACCCCCGTGATTGCTCTTTCTTTTGGCGCTGCGGGCTTCCGTAGGTGCTCTTTATATGTGTCCCTTTGTTGGTTTTTTCCCTTTGTTTTGTTTTTATCTCCATTACTAGCTTTTCTTGTGTCCCCACAGGATGCTTGTTTAAGGCGGAGGCAGCAGCGCACTGAGAATTATGCCAACAAAAGGCTGCAAATTACACGTGGAATAAAACCTGCAACTACAGCAGGTGATGCAAAATTTTATGTTTATTCTTTGAGAGAAACAAAATTATAATTGTACAGTTAAGACAAAATTATATAGGTTTCCAGCCTCAACCCAGATCTGGATGGAATATGGATTTGCATGTATGAAACAAAACTTAATAAAGTCAATAGATACAAATATTTTTCCAAACCATTTTTTTATATATATATAAATATACATATATGTGTTATCTGGACCTGGGAAGATGCTTAAATCAAATTGTGTACTTTTTCATATTCCTCAAGACTGAATAGGAATACTTTGGTAGTTTATTTCTTCCATTACTTGTCCAACAAAAGGCACATAAATAATGCTGTGGTACATGTACCATAGCATTATTGTTATATTAAACTGCCCTAACTTAGTAAGTTGGTAAGGTTTCTATTTACTTTCCAAATTAAAGTTGCTGTAACTGGTTGTGTAAATATGTTCCCACAGCTTCCCACAATTTTTGATTACTTTAAGCTATGCTAACAGTGCATTAGCGAACGCCTTTTAAAGCGTACAAATCCTCTAAAGACACACCATATAGCTACACTTGTACAGTTGTGTCATTGGCCGCAAAAGTATTTTAAGTCCATTATTCACTCTTTTGAAGTTCTTTTTATAGTTTCCATTGATTCCTGGGGGAAATGTCAGGCTCTTAAAAAGATAAATGCTGCTCCGCCGCTAAAAGTAGCTAACTTTGTCAATGTGACATTTGCTTCTGGTCAGGCAGCACAATGTAGGTTCAGCTTGGGGTTCTTTTTTTTTTTTCTGGCTGAAAACAGAAGGTCACTGGGAGCCGTCAATGTGAAGCAGGTCTAAAAGTATAGTACTGCATGTGCTATAGCAGATTGTTTGCTGACATTTCTCCATTGAATGCTACATCTTATTAATGTTCAGTGTTTTTTGCACACTGCTGTTGTAGCAGAGGTACAATAATATTCCATGCCGATTCATTGTTCACAGTCAAATCCACCTTATGCTTTCTGAAAAATGTGTTCCTTTTTTAAGAAAAGTGGTGCAAAAATTGTTTTGTTTAATTAGATGAGATGAGTATTCATACAAAAAAACATGTATGCTGGAAACATAGGCGAATGTAAACCATGTTGATGTAGGTGGTCAGGTTTGGCTTAGACATGAGGAAATGAAGCAGAATCAGTGGAACATCAAGTTCTGTGTCAACTTGTAAGTATGTGTTGATTTGGATGAGCTTCCAAGTTGAATAGTGTACTGGCATCAAGAGTGTGGAATTCATAATATTCAAGTGGCATCATGACAGTAATATCACCATCCAAACTTGGGGATCAACTAACCATGTGGGAGCTACATGTCAATGGACCGGTAGTGAAGCCTATGTGGTCAAGCTTCTCGCATGCCGATGAGAGAGAACCATGATCAGATTACCAGACAGTGCATTCGCATAATGTGAGATGTAATTTACTAATGTTATTATCACTGTTATACAGTACATTAAATTACCTGTCATATCCTGAGGTTGTTTGGGTTAAAGTTTGTGTATTTTTTATTACTTTCTGGGTTTGTTTGTTTTTTTCGATCAATCTTAGTTTCTGTCTTTACTTTTATCATAAGCTATTTATTTAGGTAAGATGTACTTGTCTTTATCCATTGTGTTAAACTATTCTTTATTATACCGGTAGCTGGAATTATAATTTGCCAGTTTCCGTTAGTATTTCTGTGCCTGCCTGGTAACATTTTAATGGTGGCCCAAGTGGTCACAAAGTTATTAGCCTTATTATTCAGAATGAAGGCCAGGTTGACAGTTTTGCTTTCTGTTTCAAGTTTCTGGCATGCCGATGTGAGAGAAGCATAATCACGTCATTAGATCATTAGACAGTCCATTTGCATAATGTGAGGTGTGATTCAGACGGTAATGTTAATATTACTATGTGTGGAGTGTCACTGAATAGAGTTATACATAGTCATATTACATAACATACAATGACATTGAAAAGTTCAGTTGTTTAAGTAATAAAATTGACAAAGTGAAACACATTATGACAGTTAATTCCTCATAGATTGATGTTTCTGCTAATAAATACACAATATTTAAGATTAGAATATTACATCAGCCCAGCAACGACAACAACAAAAAAAACATTTTTATTCAGAAAGTTTGATTTAGTGAAAACCTGAAGGAAATCTTAAGAAACAAGTTTTTGGTGTTAGCTATTCATGTTGCTGCTATACACAAAAGAACTGCAGTTATTAATATTACATGAAAACCAACCTGACATTGATTGGGTAACTGTGAAAGGGAAAAACTGTCAAATATCTAATGTCTAAACAACTTTATAATGTTGTTTAGACATACAATGTTGTGCAGGGTTTTCGTAGAAAAAAGGGTTGTGTTTAAATATTTTAGGATAATGTATATTTAAGCAAGAACAAGAGTTTCCTTCTACGCTACAACTTAACCATGCAGGGGAAAACATACAAAGAGCTCCAAGTGAGACGCCTGAACATAAACTTAGCGTTCTCTGTAAATACATCCAGGGTTAGCTCTCAAAACTCCCAGCATGTCTGAGTAATTCGGCTAGACAACAGAAGCTATCAGTGGTTAGCATGTGGTCACAGTGCATTTCCCGTCTGTGTTTTCCCAGAATCCTGCAGGCGTGCGGGACTGCACATTTGTTCGACATGTTTTTGTGTTTTTTTCCCCCTTGAAGCCCAGCATGATTTGTTTGTCACAGTCACACAATGACTGTCACAGTCTGCTGTAATTTTTTTAATCACGTCTCAAAAAATAAAACACAAAAAAAGAAACAATAAAGCCTTGCTCGCTGAATGAGAAAATATGAAATCCTGCTCTTCGAGGACGAAACGTCATGTCTCATTGGTTGAGGGGTGTGTGTGTGTGTGTGTGTGTGTGTGTTAACGAAGCAGACGTCTGCTTCTGTACTGTACGCTCTGCATGAGCTCAACTCTCACTTTGTTACAGTGGAAAATAATTGGCACTGTGTTGGTGGTGGTGATGCTGGATGTGTCGGGACCGGTGCTCCTTTGAAGAATTGAGGAGGAAAAAAAAACAACCCAGGAAGCTTCGTTGTAGTTTCAAACCTCTCAATCCATGTCGAACTCCCCAACCACCACGCATGCTTGTTCTGACATCTGCAGCTCGGAGTTCACAACTCGCCTCGTTTCTCTCACTCGCCGCTCCCTAAACCCCCGAACTGTCAACGCGGAGCAACCGGTTCCAGCTCTAGCGATGGCGTTGGGTTTACTTGTCGGCGGCGTCTCTACAGCGGGATGAAAGTTCACGGGGGTTTGAATTCAAAAAGGCGGCGGTTCATTAGGAAGCCGAGTGCGCCGGCAACTCGCCTGCGCTTGATCTCTGAGATTCCTCGTGTTCGGTGTTTGCGCGGTGACAGCAAAGCCGAGAGGCATCGGAGGAGAACAAACCCGGAGAGCAAAGCCAGAGCTGATTGTCATGCAAACAATTAACTTGTATGTTTGAATGATAAGAAACGGGCACCAGGGTGAGGTTAAATTCATGGCTAGACAATGTGTGGATGCTGGTGAAATCTGCACATCTGATACTTTTTCCATATGTTTTATTTAAGTGCCTTATAAAACTTATCGTACCTTTGTAACATTTTAATGATGATTTGAGTCCAGCAACATGTCTGTTTCAAGTGACCAAAGTGCTTCTCAGGTAAAACAGCAAAATGAAAACGCAACGACGCAGAATATAATAGTTCATAAAAGCAGAAAGGAACAGTAACATTGCTAGTCTAATTCTCTAGTTCAACAGAATTAAAATCAAATGAGTCACTAGAGGAGATTTAAAATCAACCAAGCTTTCTGGTGGACCTTATGGATGGTGGGAGGCTGTTCCAAAAGGGCAGTGTTTTGTATTTCCTAGGCACATTTCCAGGTCATTATAAAGCACAAGCAAATAACTATGTTAATGTCAAATGTTATAAAAAAATAAATAAATATGTCAAACATATTAAAAATATATGGTCTTGAAGTTGGGCCTCTCTCTCTTCCTGAAACTCCTCCTTCAGGGAGTCATCACAACATTGCTTTTCATTTAACCCTTTAACATTGTTTTTCTGGGGGATGTAGGCAGAGAAAAGGTTTTAGCTGCTCATCCTTTCATGGCCAGCTACTCAAAGTTGGTGGCGTCAGCCAACTCCCTTGCTCTCTGGTTGCCTAGCAACAACCTGTTTAGTAACTCACGCAGCAGCAGCTTCAGGTTTCGCCACCGTGCCTCACAACTGATTAGAAATGAAAAGAACGACGTGGAGAGAAAGAAAAAGCTCAACAAACTGTGAGAAAAACAGGAAAGGTTATGTCTACAGTCTGGCAGTATTTCAGATATCTCAAAGAAAAAAAAAAAGAATAATCAATGGTTATCAATATCGGCTGATATAAAACCCTTATATCAGGATACTTTATTCAGCCATATGGTCCAGACCTAAATATACTAGGACTACTTTTCTTCTGGAGTGATCGATGACCTAAACATGCAGCCAGAGCTACAAGAGACTGCTTTAGATCAAAGCATAGTACGTGTTAGAATGGCCTACTCAAAGTCCAGGCCAAATGCTAGGTGTTAAAACTCTTTGGTTGCCACCTCTTCATATGTACCATCTCTTTCATAAAATTCAATTAAAATACCTTTAGGTGTGCAGTTATGTGACAAACTTCCAAGTGCATGAATAATTCTGTGAGGTGTTTTATCTGTATTTTTATTGTATTCACAAACCTCTCTGTCGCGCGCTCATTTAAAGGTCTCCCGTCTCCTGCTCGGCTTTGTTTGTTTATGATTTATTTAACTGCAGTCAGCTTTTAAGGGGCGGCACTGGTGGGCTTTTGACTCGCTTTGATCTCCACCATTAAAATCAGCCCCATGCATTATGTAGAGTCTGCTTGGTGTGTAAACGATGTTTAAGAAAAGCTAATAATTGCTCTGTCTGTCTCATATTTCATCATTTATTCATTTCAGATCTGAGAATTCCAACTCCGACACAGGGGGCCCCTTTAGCTTTTTTTTTTATTTCTTTCTCCCCCCCCCCCCCCCCCCCCCCCCCCTCCCTCTCTCTCCTCTCTCTCCTCTCCCCCCCCCCCCCCCGCTTGCCCGCACTCTCCGCTGCGCGACCGCAACGACAGCGCTGT
>CAEFZY010075049.1:0-28405 GCA_903066815.1 Brachyrhaphis roseni
TGTATCCCTGATTGCCTCCCTGTGTATTTAGTCCCTCCGTTGTCTTTGTTCTCTGTCGGGTCCTCGTCTAAGTTCGTTCTAACGTCAGTCCGTTGTCTGCAGTCCTTCGTATACCCTGTTGCTACCAGTGCTGAGCCGCTGTATTCCGCTCTGCTGTGCTGCCAGGTGTTTGGACTTCCTGTGTTCCTTTTATGTTTAATAAATCCAACATCTTTCCGCTAAACCTGGGTCTCCAGCGTCTGCCTCACCTCACCTCCACACCACTCCTGACAACTACACTAACTACAAAAAAAGATATTTAATGTTTAAATGTTTTGCAAATATTCACTCATTTGGAATTTGGTGCCTGAAATAAATTCAAAAAACTTCAGGACCGGGGCAACAAAAGATTGGGAAATTTAGGAATGGTCAGAACACGCTTGTTTGGAAGATTCCACTGAGTACCAGGTTAGTTGGAAACAAGTTAATGTCCTGGTTGTATATAAAGGGAGCATCCACAAAAAGCTCAGAAATTCGCAAGCAAGAATAAGGCGAGGTTCAATAGTCTGTGAAAAACTTGTTTCCCAACATTACAATTGTAAAAAAAAAAAAAAAAAAAAAGGGGATTTCTTCATCTACAGCCCATAAAATGATTAAAAGATTCAGAGAACCTGTAGAAATCTCTGCAAGTAAGAGGCAAGGCTGAAAACCAAAACTGAATGCACAAATCTTACATATTGGGCTCAGGAACATTTCAGGAAATCATTGTCAGTGAACACAGTTCATCACTATGTGTAAACGTGCAAGTTAAAAATCCATCATCAAAAGTGAAAGCCGCATGTCAACAACACCCAGAAATAACGTTTGATTCTCTTGGCCCGGAGGCTCATTTGAGATGGATTGAGGAGTCCACATTTCAAATTGTTTTTGGAAATCATAGACATCTCGTCCTTTGGGGCAAAGAGGGAAAAGACTGTCCAGATTGCTATCAAGGCAAAGTTTAAAAGCTTACTGAAATTTTAATGTTACTGCAGTATACTCCAAGACAAAAAGTGTAAGGTGTGAAGAAGGTTAAATTTGTTTATAAAATTATGCAAACCAGACTTGTCAGAAGGGTTACACAATAAAATATTAAAATGGCACTTAATTTCCTGAATTAGGTACTAGAAATAAATATATTCCCAAACACATTTATCCACTTTCACAATAAGACTTAATATAAGTATGTCATTATACATTTCCCAATTTGAAAAAGAAAAGTATATTCTAATGCACTTATTTGTATGTAATCTCCCACTTCTTCCCTGTGTGCTTCCTTATCAACACATATGTATTAGCTTATGGCAGGGACGGCTCATTTGCATGCCGCTCAGCCAGGAGGATTCTCCCAGCAGCCATGGCCCAGGTCGACTCATAGCTGGGACATGTTAGTTTGTGCGCCCATGCACAGGTTAGTGTGTCACTATCACAACCACTTCTGCAGAACACAGTCTATTAAATCAGCTCACTCATTAATGAGAATGGTCTCAGGTACAAATGCATGCCCCTGGGTAAGAATTTATAACTTGGAGAGGCACTTTATAAAATAACAAGCTACACACATATACTCACGTGTATGTATATATATATATATATATATATATATATATAATTGTAAAATTAATCTGTTTAACGTGTTTTAGATACTGAACACTGGGGAATCTAAAATGTCAACTCAAATTCCTTTTAATATCCTGCAGCTGGATGAATCCATAACTTCCACTAAATAAATAAACAGATCTGCTATTTAAAGTGAAATCTATCACAAATAGAGGAATTATGTTTGCCTTACTAACATCAACTCTGGGTGACCTGAACGGAGCTAAATATAGGTGTGAACTTGCTCACAAAGAGCCAACGTCTCCTTTTCTCAGACCAAATTCAGAGGTGTTCTGCACCATGTCACACTGTATGAGTAGGTGTACCAAAGATTGTCCAAACATGTCTGAGAGTTGACCAGTTTTACCGATGATGCATTTTCCCAGGCGGCGCACACCGAGTGCAAAATGCAGTGTAGAAATTTTCACGGAGAAGTATTTTCCAGTTCCCTGAGGACCACTGTTGCGGTGGCACCCGTGTGTATCCATCGCCCTCCTAGCTCAGTCCTCATGGGACCGTCACTATCGGACATGGCAAACATTTTTCAGGTACAGCCTGGGGGCCCCACAACACATGCAGACAAACTGCTGGTAGTTCCAACAAGCTACGCATCGAATACTAATGTGCTCCCAATGTATGCCTGGATGAGTGGAAAAGTCTATGTATGTGATTTGTTTATTTTTTGCGCAATGTGTGTTCCTCTTTGATGGCAGGTGTCAAAATGTGTTTGTGATGCTGATGAGGATGGAAGTTTGCTGGTGGTCTGACTGTGCTGCTAATGGTCCCGCTGGGTGTGAAAAGCTGTTCCACTGTCTGTCTTTATTTAGCACACTGGTCTGGCCCTCTTGCTGGGCGAGTGCGTGCGTGTGTGCGTGTGTTTTTGAGTGTGAACACTGGATGGGAATGGCTCCAAAGTGTGGCTGAATATGTATGTCAGCACAGAGCTGTAAATTTTCTGTGTGTATCTGCTGCATACTTGAGAGAAGGGTTTGGCAGATGAGCGTGCGGTGAGTGCTGTCTGATATTTTACAGTTCCCTAAGAGACAATCAAATACAGGCCAGCTGCTGTTTTTTTTTTTTTTTCCAACATGCAGATAAACTGTACATATGACTGAAATTATTATACACTCATCAGTTGATTGCCATTCTGTTCTCATGAACAAATGTTAGCACTTTCTGGTAAACTGATGCTTCAGTAATGACGTCTCCTCCTTGTCTGTGACTCTGCAGCAGCCTGAAGACCGTCCTATGACAAGACTGGTCCATTTTCTCCAAAATGTTGGTCTTTATCAGTCCAAAGCCACAACATTATGTGGTCAGAATAATTTGACTCAGTAGCAGACAATCTACATGCAAAAATGATTGACAAGTGTCCTTAACATTAATCACAATCTTTTGGCAATCTATTTTGCAAAACAAACGTTGACCTAAGGGATTAGGTTGACAAATTCAAAATCAGTTTTTGCTAATAAACTCATTGGCAAAAATTTAAGAATGTAGAAGAAATAGTGTGATTTGGACATAAACTGGTATGCATAAAAAATGTTTTATGCTTACACTGTTACCTACAAATATTGGCTTTACTGCTTTTACTGCTAAAGACACAAACTAGGAATTCTTCAAAAAAGAAAAAAAAGAATTGAAGAAAAATTGTCCTAGCTCAATGCCAATTTATAGATATTCAAAGAGGTGATTCCAAATTAAACACAAAATTATAGTTTGAATGACTAATGAGGGAACACATTTATAAAACTCCTTCATGCCAAGACTCTTCAGTATTTAGATTACCCTTTTGCTGTAGGGATCTGTGGAAAACGTGGTTCATAGCCAGATACCAGCTGTTAGCATAATTCCTGTGGAATCTGAGCTCAATCCTTGTGGGCTAAAGGACATCAGAAGAAGCAAGAAATGAGTGTATTATGTGTTAAATAAGATAAGAGAACAAATGAAAAAGCCATAAGTGTTAAGTGATGTGCTGCTGAAACTGTCTTGACCAAGTTAACCACTGTTGTGGGAGCGGAATATCATCCAGAAAAGAGCAAATTATTTTCAACGTCACATGCAAGTGAATACAATGGCGGGTCTTGAATTAATGATCAAGCCATAGCAGCAAGAAAGAGCATAAGGTCTGCCAATTCCTGATTCACTAAACATGCTTACAAGTAATGTAAAACTTTCTAAGAGCACAATTAATAGATATGTTTATGTTTTTATGGTGCTTTTGCATCACTTTCTAATGCTACCTTGAGAAACTTCCCGTGCCACCTACATCAAAGTCTGCCAGCATGTAAATCAGTTTAATCCTCATGAAATGAGTTATTATTTTATAGCACTGTCAAGCTACTGACTCAAATTTTTTTTATTAATTTTATTAACTTCAATAACATACAGGACAGCACCTCTGTATCAGCCAAGTTGAGACATCCAAAAGTACCAGAATGCTGTTTTGTCATTTAAAATAGATTTTTTTATATATATATATTCCGTTGCATTTTCTTATGTATTGCTTTATTACTCTTTACTTATTGTATTTTGCAGCTTGCTGTAGTTTCAAAACTTGGTTTAGATTAATCAATAGTTGTATTACCTCAGTGAAAAAGAGACAGTAGATTAAATCACTGCAATACACTGGCCTACAGCAGACATGAAATTCACTATAATAACTTCATATGAATAATAAAAAGCTTATTTGCCATGTTTGCACGAAAATGTAAATATTCTCTCTGTTTTACTGTTTTTCTTGTCCAATTTATGGGTGAAAAGAACTTGCGTATTGGATAAAATCAATAAATCGTGCTAAAATAGGAGAAGTCTTTTAGTGGAGTGGTGAGGAGGATAGGTGCTGTGAATTTACAAGTTTATCTAGTGACAAGCTGACTGTGCCACCTACCTTCCAAAGCTAAACTATTCCAATTAAAAAAGCAAGTTTAATTTCAGTTTTAAAAGTATTAAAAGTAATTTCATGGTTCTATACAGAATAAACTGGCCAACAATTTTAGAATGTACTGTACTAAAGGCACCCATCTGACTCAGCTAGCAGGGTTCAAACCAACAAGACCAACAACCCAGGAAAAGGTAAAAAAAAACAAACAAAAAAAACATATCACCTCAGAGGAAAGATGGTAAATGTTAGCTGTAAAAATGAAAGTGTATATGCGTTACCACAGCTAATATATGCTTTCCGGTCTCGGTTACAAAAACCTGTCTCCTCTGTTGGTGAATTGTTATACAGGTGTGTGTGTGCGTGTCGTTGTGATTGCATGCAAAGTCAGGACCAAGCTGGTTTAATTTCCCACAAGATCCAGAAATAAAAATCTCCTTAGCGATGAAGTGTGCGGCACAGTACACTGAGCATATTATGTTATTATGATTATGAAGGCAAATCAATTCCTGTAATGCGGGACACAAAGCTGAGAGGCAGCTCATGTGTCAGGATCATATGACTAAAAGTCCTGCATGACACAAACAAAGATAATATTACGTAGCTTTGCTCTGTTTAGGTGCTTTAATTTAAAAATCCATGTGCTTGGTGTAAGTGGTACCTTGTTATAACAATTGGCCTCCTTAAACGTATGTAGCTAATGTAGGTAGTGCTGTTAGAAAACTACTTAAATGAGACTGGAGTGAAAGGTAAATAGTTTCATGAAACAAGAAAAACGTCATGTTGATTTTATTGACATACTGGATATACCAGTTCAATTTCTTGTTTATTGAAATAACCACAGACGTGACAATAACTCCTATTAACAAGGAGAAGACCACTTGATGAAATTAAAACTGAGGAACAGACTAAGGAAGGAAGGAAATGGAAACAGGAACCTCAAAGCAATTAATAGTAAACTAGGAACTTGATACTTCTCCACTCCTTGATAATTTCAAAATTTGTAAAAAAAATAAATAAAAATACTTTGTCTAATATTAAAAAAAAAAAAAATCACAAACATTGACAAAAGGAGAGAATATTAATGATTATTACAACTCGAGAATTCAATGTTTGACAAAATGTTGCATTTAAAATTGGAGACAGACGCACCAAAAGGTCTGTTATAAATGGTAAGACACTTTTTAGTTTATGACATGAGAGCAAAATGATGTAGGTGTGTGTTAGGCTTTATGACTGTAAATATTGGAGAGATACAGCTATTTTGTGAATTACAAGAGGATGTCGTACAGCCTATTTACTAGTGTAAATGAATAAATAAAAACAATTGCCAGATTTGGTGAATATTAAAATGTTGAAGAATTTTTTTCATTTTTGGCTCTGAAAGAGCCGTGCTCACTCAAGATAATAGTACACAAAGCAGAAAGAGTCACATTTGATGGCCAGGCCTAATTATGAAAGTCTATATTAAACTGGTGTTATCTGCAGTTCTTCTCTAGAAATCTGAAAAGTTCCTGTCTCCTCAATAATGTATAGACAGGCTACAGCTGGGAACTGATAAACAACAAGAACAGAGGAATGACTGTATAGAAAGTAAAGCAGCCCACTCTAAGCAACACACACTCAAACACACGCCATATATACACTAGTGACAATCACACTGATGCAAACTATCGACACCCAGGTGTTGAGAAGTGTTTGCCAAACTCTCTCCAGACCCACGAGGTAGATATCTTTTCAGCTCAATGTGCAAATGAACTAAGCAAAGTGTTGCTCATGTGATGATGACATGTCACACAAAAAATTACACATTTCACACTTGTCTCTTCACACTTGTCTCAAGGATCATCAATGCATCTCAGTCAATCATGTAACGGGTTTTATTTTCATCCTACCATCCTCTTACAGTGGATATGCAGCATTCATAGTCATTTACTGTAATTGTTCTAAATGTGCAAACGAGAAGGCAAGAAGCAAATGTAAGTACCTTCTGCCCATGGCAGCATTGCCATGGAGTCACCATCACAGAAAAAACAATAATTTTCTGTTGCTCAATTGTGTGTATTGTGTGTCCTATCCTGTGTAATATGTGATATGTAGACACTTCTTTCATACTTAGATTGTGTTTTGCTAGAATAAACAACCCAATGGACGTTTTCCGCTGAGGCAGACATCTGTCATATTAGACAGTATGTTGTTTTTTGTGTGTGATTTTTACACAGGGAGTGCCATGTGCCACATTGATAACAATTATAACAATTAATTAAACATTTTAAAATAAAATAGTCTGGATAAAATGGTCAAGAGATCTTTGGAAATGTTCCACGGATAAATATGAAGCGTTTTCTCAAAATCTTACCACCAATGTGTGACAAGACGGAAATTTCTGAGACTAAATGGGATACTTGTGATCAAAAAGTCACAGACTGAATCTCTGCCTCCCGATGTGGAAGTGGACAAAGAGCTGGATAGCAAAGTGGTTTGAGAAAAATACTTACTGTAAAAGAAGAGAAATTTGGGGATAATTGCATAAATTGCCACTTAGTGAGGATGATTAGAACAACTGATGGCTGAGGTAGTTTGAAGGGGAAGCCATTATCCAGCATCTCATCACTTGTTCACTGCAGAGTGCAGCAGGAAGCAATTCCACTTCACACTCATGTTAGTGGGCTTTAATTTACAAGAATGGGCTTTTTAATTTGCCTTTCTTAATAATACATTATGTCTTTCAGTAGTTTTTTTTGTGTGTGTGTGTGTGTGTGTGTGTGTTTTCTTGGAAATGTAATTATGCAAGGCCTTGAAAAAACACCAACACCTCTTGAGGCTTTTGTAGATTGCTGAAATATACAGTCATAAACTTTAATAAATTTCATTGAGATTTTTTGCGATGAACCAATGCAAATTAGAACGGAGTTGTAATGTGAAGTGAAAGGATATTTTATTATTAGAAGTACGAACACAAAACACTAAAAAGGTGGCATGCATCTATAATCAGCCCTTTGAGTAAATATGTTTAGAACATCTATTCTGCAAATTTATGTGTATTTGCACAGTTTGTACACTTCTTATATGAAGTCAATTGTGCTTTTACATCCACACATTTACACACAACACACAATTGTAATTTTTTTAAAGTTATCCTCAACTGAACATTTCTTTGAATTTCATTGAATAAACTATTCAGTTTTTTTAATTATTATTATTTTTAACTATGCTGGGAATGCAACCTTACAGTATCATCTTTTATTATGATTTTCTGTTTTTATATTTTTACTTTTATGTCATTTTTGTATCCCTCTATTTGCCTGACACTTTGCATCTCGCACACTTGAATTTCCCCACTCAGGCACAATGCATGTTATTTCTGCTCCATTCTTATTTCCAAGTCTTTTATGGGATGTCTCTGACAGAACTGCTCAAAACGAGACAAAATTCTGATGCAAATATGTTTTCATTATCATCATTGTTTCATTATGTACATTTCTATATCAGTGCTTTTTTTATTTCTAACAGCAAGCAGACACTAAATGGTTACCATTTCCCTGGATACTGGGCTCTTGTTAATCGTGTCATCTTTATAATTCCTGTCTCTGTTGGAAGTATTGTCCTTTTCCTCTTATACTGCGAGCTGTGTACATATAAAATTTGAGGTCTTCTTCTATCACCTTTCAAAATATGCACTAATGGTATGACCCCCCTTTCCAATAAACATGATAATTGTCTGTCCCCTGTCTTTACTCACCTAATGAAGGGCATATCTAATTTAACCCAAAGGAACAAAGTCTCTGGTTTTCACTGCTCAGCAAGCCAATTAGCTCCCTCTTATCTTACTTTACACATTTTTGTTTGACCTGCTGCTACGTTTTCACAGAGCAATCACCACTGGTCCATGCCCTCTACTTGCTTCCACTGGCTAACTATGCATGTTTAAGGAGACAGTTAGCATCAGAAGGGAACCTATAATTACATAATATTGAACATAAATGCTTTCCATTATTGAACTAACAAACAAACAAAAAAACCAACAACTTTATCTGACCTCCTTATAGGAGAAGTCCAAAAGTCTGATTGGGAGTGCGCATACAAAACCCTATTATAATCTGCTGCTACAGGGACTTAAATTTGTTCTCTCTTTGTGTTTGTTGCTTTGGTCATAGAATGAGACCTCACTTTGGCTTTTCAATAAATCTGTAATCTTTCATTAATAACTTTCTGGTTTTCTGCATCATTTACTAGCAGGCCCCAGCATATTGTGTCCACACAGTCAGGTCACTGGAAACTACTGGTGGGTTGCGGAGGTCGGATAACACATAAAAGAGGAGGATGAAAAGATGAAAGTGGGTTGGAGGAGCACGGTGATTATAAGACCGGAGGAAAAAAAAAAATTTGTTACACTTCATTATAAAGTCCGAGGATTAGGTTATGGGGGAAAACAAGGGTCTTATTTACATCACTGCACACAGAAACTCTAAGCCATCAGCCTCGGGTGGGTATTAGGATGGGATATTTTCTTGCTATGGACCTGCAGGCTCTGGACAGACAGTTTACTGTCATATTTTTTTTCCTGAACTCTGCAAGGCAATCTGCTTTTTGAGAAAGTAGTAGAGAAAAATGTTGCACTCAGAATATGGGGTTCTTTCACTCTAGGACTGCAAATATTGGCAAGGCAGAATAAATTTGGACATAGTGCAGACATGGAACCACAAAGACAAATTGTTCTTTACTCTGTTATGAATGCACATTTGAGCATTATGTTTTCAGTGTGTGTGTGGTGGAGGGCGACATTATTAAGAAGCAGGGAACATTTAAGATAACCATCAATATTCTTATTCATTCAGGAAATTCATCCAAGATCAAGCAAGATCATACTATTCATGAGGGTACAATTAGAAAAAACTGAACAAGTGTTGCTTTTTTAGGGTGTTTCCACAGATAAAACTTCTTTTCTCTAAAGAATATCAAAGGATATGGCAGAATAACTTATATTTGAAAAGTTGGATCTGAATGAATCAGTTACATTCTGGAAAAATGTCCTTCAGATAGATGAGACAAAAATATATGTTTGATCATAATAAACAGTTTTACATGTGGTAACAACAACCAGCATTTTAGCACTAGGGTCTTATAAGAACAATTAAGCGTGGGGGTGGAAGAAAATATAGTTCTGGATGTTTTGCAGCCACAGAAAATAGGAATCTGACAGTCAAAAAGGTAACATGTGCATAGCAACATATGTGTTTTTGAGTCAAATGTGAGGTCACATCTAGCAGCTAAATCTGATCCAAACTCTGTCATTAATAGAATTATCCCAAGACAAATCTGAAAATTTATAACAGAATGGCTGAGAAAGAAAAGTATCACAGTGGTGCAAAGAAATGTGGGCTAATATTTCCTCCACAGCGATTTGAGAGTATGATAAAAAAAAAGGAATTAATCGATGATCCTGGTGCTTTTTTTTAAAGCAGATCTTTTTCAATTCCACTTAAGGTGTTTCAATAAATAATGACAGTGTGAAATTTTGTTTTGTACTTTTGAGGATTCATTTTAATAATTTACAATATGATAAAAATCTGACAATTCTTCTGCATATAAAACCCTAGAAATAAAGGAGGATATACTTTCATTTTACTTCCATTCATTATTTAAACCAAAGTTTAAATAAACATACAGTACATTAACTAGTTAACTTTTTTTTATCCCTTCTGTATCTCAATCTGGTCAAGAACAAACAACATAAAGAAGAATAAAGATGAAAAACTGTCAGCCTTAAATGTAATCATCTGGCAGAGCTTGATTCTTGCTAAAACAGAAAATTCAACTTCAGAAGTTCAGACAAACCATTAGAAACCTAGTTTACCTTACACATTTTAATCTTAGTTTTCTCTCACAAGGTGCTCCTGCACACTTAGCCACTCATCAGAAAAGTACACCAAGATCTCTCAAATGTTCAGTAGCAGACTGGGGAAAAATCCACAAAGCATTCTGTATGTGTAGGAGGATCTGTGCAAGGTTGTTTTTCTTTTTTTTTTTAAGCACGCTCAAGACTCTTGGGATGACGCCCGTGAAGACAGATATGTCTTGCTGTGTGTAACTTATCATCAGCAGATAGGATAAAAGAACAAGATGTGGCTAAGATGGATAGAATGATGCGTCTACAGCTGCTTGCTGCTGAGATTTAGGAGGCTCTAAAGAGGTTATCGAAAATAGTTTTCTTTTTTCTACATCCTTTAAGGAGCTGAGTATTGGCTGCGTTTCAGCCAGAAAGAAAATAAAAAAGTTTTGAAGTCCAAACAACATAGCATTTCTCTTTGGGATTGTGTTATTTTTCTTCTTTTTGTTCCTTTTAACTTCAGTTGAGGTTAAGCTGAATGATTTTTTTTTTCACAACAGAGCTGCTAAGAGAATACACTTAGAAGTGTTTAATGCTCAGGTGAAAAGACTATTTCATCCAATCTATATCTACATGGGAGTTTCAACTAGACTCAAGTTTAATCCAAAATTGCAATTTTTCTGGAATATTTGAAAGGAAATATCTGTCAAATTAATTAAAAAGATTTCAGTAATTCAATATAAGAAGTGAAACTTGCATTTTGTATAGTATATATTCATTGGACAAAGTTATGGCTTACTGTCAATTAAATATAAAAAGTAGTTTCTCACAATTTGAATATTACATTCTACCAATAAAGATATGTTTAATATAGAGATGTTAGATTATAGCAAATGTAATTACAGGGAAGATTACTTGAGAAATGTCTTGCAGACATTCACTGTCACCATCCACAAACAGAGAAAACCACACAAGTTTGTGAAAAGCCAGCTTGTTTGGCAATGGACTGCTGTATCTAAGCATACTGATGTAAAGTTGAGTGGAGAAAAATTGCGGTACTAAAAGATGTACAAGCAACAGTGATAGCCACAGCCTATAGACGATTAGCTTCTGTTAAATCATCATTAACATCTATTTCTACACATCAACTAAGCATTTGCTCCTGCTGGATACAACCCAGGTAATGCAATACTCCAATTTAATTCACTCAGAATAAAATCCCATAAGGTAAACAAAATCGACTGTGGATCAATTGTTATATTTACTGCCTCACAGTATCATTAATCAGTGAACTTTTTTTTCAAAGGATGGTGTATGATGTAGCAATTTTGAAGAAAAAAAAAGTCAGATGATCGGTTTTTCAAAATGTAGGTTTTTAACTCATGTCTTTATGCCCAGTTCTAGTTATTAAAATGGATACATGCCAAAGTGAATGCAAAAAGGTGTATACACATAATAGTTATTATTATTTGGACATAATGTGTGTGTTGCATAAGTAGAATGGGATCTTGCATAGGAGAGGCTAAGTTAAATAGTAACAAATAGTAATTTACTACTGGATATAAAAAACATATGTAAGGAAGCCATCTTGCTTCTGTATTTTTAAACATGGCTCATGAATCACCCAGCACATCATTTCTAGCTTCTGGTGGTAAATAAGAAAATACCAAATTTTACTACTTGTGTTAGTTTTTAAGAAACTATATCCAAAAAAAGACATGTGAAATATTGGATACATCAGCGCAATGAAGCCCAAATTTGGATTTTGTAAAATCAAGTTACAGAAACTTAAAATAATGAGGTCAATAAGCAAAGATAATCTGCAGCAGGGCTAAGACAACCTGAACGATGTGTGGAGCTGTGACCGGAAGATGGATGGTTGCACCCGTCAACTCTCTCTACCTCTTTTTCCTCCAACTTTCTCCTCAGTCTGTTTCTCTGGTGACTTCTGTGCCATTACTGTGAATCTCAGGTGATTGACAGCTTCCTCAAATGGAAGGGTATTGAGAGAACTGTGAGTGACATACTTTCTTCCCACCTCCACAGCCAAGTCAACCACTGTATGATGGGCGTCTGTCTCCAAAAGTGGATACTCAATACACGTGCTCTATTAAGTCTTTTCTTTTTTTTTTCTTTAAAATAAAAAAAAATAGAGGGAATAGAGTTCTTATTATCTAAACGGTGCAATTATAGTGTTGGGGAGGTTATCAAGACAGAATTAGGCTGTTCTTCTGCTTTGCATTTGAACTCTGCAATGTATGCAAACGTGTTTTGGGGGAAATCCCCAAAATACAGGCCCCAGTCACACAGAGCCAGTTAAACAGTAAAGTTTTGTAAATGATTAAGAAAAAATGTGTGTCATACAACAAGATGCAGCACCACAGAAAACGCTTTAGGTATGTCCGGACAATTGTTGGTGCCACAGGCGACACACACACGCACAAAAAAACACAGAACACTACCGAAGGGCACCATGGTTGTTATTTGTAAGAGTGAGGAACATGCAGGTCTCAGTGAGAGATGGATCTATGAGGTCATCATTTCAAAAAAGACACAGCTCGCATGTACACTCTGAAACATAAAACATGAAACCAGTGTTGAAAATTTTCCACTGTCTGACCTGTTTTTCAAAAAGAATCTTTTCTGGTCTCCAAAAATGCCAGATCTATGTGGATGAACATGTATTTACCGATATGCAGATCAATAGTTAACATAGAGTTACGTGTCTTTCCCATGGTCACATAACATTTAACATAAGAGGGACCAGCAAAACAACTCACAGCTTTCCTATACAACCGATAAAAGCTGTGGACAATTACTAAGACGAAGAAAATAACACATGGTCATTTGAAGGGCTTACAAGAAATCTCAGTAAGGTGACAGGCAAGTCAATTTGTTGAAGTCAATACTTTGCTTAACCATCTTTTGCTGCAATAACACCTGCAAGCCTTTGGGATTATGTCTTTACTAGCTTTGCAGGCAGATTTCTTAACTTTTTTCCTGCACAAGTCTGCTGAGTTCCCAACATGACTAGTAGCAAATTGTAAACAACTTCCTCTGTTTTTTTTTCAACAATTTATTTTTTAGTCTCTTTCATAAGGCTTGCAGAGTGCATCACCAATAGCTTGACAGGTTGCAATGTCCCCAACTTTCACATTTTTTTTTTGTTAAAAAAACCAAACAAAATCTGTTATTTTTTTCTTCCACTTTTCAGACTCCTGCTCAATTTTAAGTTGGCCTGTCAAATGAAACCCTAATGGAATCCATTGAAGGTTGGCTTTTACCAAAAACGTTCAATGTATTTGAATGGTTTTGTAAGGCACTGCAAAACAATATCTGTCCAGTATATTAAAGAGCATTTTTAGAACATGTACCATGGTAAAATTGTTCACTTACTGTGGAAGCTACGACTTATTGATCGTGCAAAAGCTCCTGCCTACAAACAGTTGTGAAATTCTGGTCTTAGGCATTTTGGGTGACACAGCAGTCTTGTGATGAATGGGCAGATGTACGACAAGCTGCATTCTGACAAGTGCCTCAAATGTCCCCCACCTAATGACACTGTGAACAGAGCTGCGACTGGACCATCCATCAAAGGTCCTACACCCAGCCCTGTTTATGATGAGATCACACCACCTTTGAAAAATGCAGAGCCTCACCTGTCCTTTAGTCATCCTAAGCCCATTCTCCATTTTCTATTATCAGTGACCTGTTGCCCCCTTCCCACCATTTGTTTCCCTTTCTATTAGCAGCCCTTAGCACCATCCTTTGAGTAATTTCTTTAATGCATTTTCATCTTTCACATAGGAAATTAAATTGTTGAATTCAATACATGAACTCTGGTATGCTCACCATTAATTCTAGGTAAAAAAAAATTTAGCACAACTACTTTTTTCCCTTTGACAACATTTTCTGTTATTACACAGTACTAATAAGTCATAAAAAATACCTTGCCGAAATGGATTTGCAGTACAAGTGGTCAGAAAATTACAGGGGTTGTAAACAAACCAGGAGATCAGGTCTCACTTTAATTAGAGGATAAAATCTAATGGGAGCACCAATTTGCCAGTAATCATCCAGTAAAGCACAGGAAAAATGGGAAGGCTAGTTGAGTAGCAAACTATATTATATGTTAGCAGCCAAACAGCTGCCTGGTGAAATGTTAGAGCATAAAAGTCCACCTTGTGTAGCTCAAACACTGAACAGTAAGGGTGATTTCACAGGGAATGTTTGAACTGAGTCAAACTAGAAATTGAAATTGCTAGCAAATGTTCTTTAAAAAGTAGCTGAACATATTTGCATTAAGGTTACACAATTATTATTCCTAGTGCAGCTTGAGAATGCTAAAATATTTAAACATGTATTAGAGTTTGGGAAAAAACACACAGGTCTTGAAAAATGAATAGCCTCTCTGGTAGTTTCACAGATACAATTAACAAAAGAGGACAAGCCCACCATGTTTGCATGGAAGCTTCCAATAACATTGAATTTGAAAACAACACAAAACTCTTTGAAGAATCTTGAATTAATATAATTTACAACATTTAATTTCCCTTTGAGATCAATGAAGCATTCTTGAATTTGAATTTAAAGCAGAAAGTGGTTTGGGCAGGTATGCAAGTTTAATCTTTATGTTTGAGCTTGGTTTGTTCACAAATATATGTCAGCAAATAATTATTAGTGATTTAACTGGTTAAGATTAGCCAGTTAAATCCAGATTCCACCAAATCTACATTGATTTGGTGGAATCAATGCACCAAATCAATGGTGATTTGGTGCATTAGTGGTCATGATATTCTTAAGAGAACACACCACCTTGGGCTAGGCCTGCATGATGAGCTACAGCCTGTGAACTGTTCATTCATGAGGCACCAGCAGGACAAAGTTTTCTGTTTGACAACTGTTAGCAAGCACCACAGGCACTAATTGTTAACTTAGGCTGGGCTTTGTGGAGCCAGATTTTCTGAACTGTTCACAGGTCCACTCCACAGCAAGGCACTGCACAACTTGAGTGGAGGAGAGATAGAGTAAGCAATTGATATGGCATTTGAGGCATAGTTGCACTGCAAAAGAACGGTCTGCGGCTCGGGGCGAGCGCAACAGTTTGCCCCGGTGGCCCACCAGAGAAATCCCCAGTAGTCCCATCTACCAGTCCGCCCTTATACAGAGTAAGGCACACTATTTGAAAAATTTTATTTGGGCACAGAAGGCCACTTTGGACCACAACGACATAGTTAAAAAGGAGAAGCATTAAAACCCAGTTACATCATTTTCATGGTCAAGAAAAAAAATGAATGGTCAAACATAGAGGTAGAGGCATGATAAAAGCTTGGGAGAAAATTCCCCTCTGTACATTGTCTTATTATTTTTTGAGAGGAGAGGAAGTGTCGTTTCTAATATCAAACAAAACAAAATAAAATTTCTGGCTAAATTATCTAACATGGCCTAACTTTTTTTTGCATTCCAAAACATTTTGCGTTTAAACAGGGGTGTGTAGGCTTTTGTGAACTGCTGTACATAAATGTTGTATCTGAATTTGGTTAATCTTGCATGTCTGATTCTTTCTCATCTACATGAAACAATCCTTAGCTGCTGGACATGGTCTGTTGTCTGAAAAGCAACAGTAAGTAGAAAGGAAGAGCAGGAAAGGAACGGAAATGTTGTCAAATTGTCCTGCCTTGCTCCATCGCTGAAGGTCAGAGCCATCCCTCACTGTCACCAGCAGCACCACCACAACAGGTAAGGCACTTGTGATTGACATCCTATCAGCTGACTTTTTGCATGCGGTGATTAACCACGTTCACAAAAGCATATGCAAATGCAAATACACCGCTGCGCCGGCACAGTGTTACAGCAAGCCTGACAGCACTTACAACTCTTGAGCACCCCTGCCCGTCTTCTCACACAAGTATACACACAAGCTGCTGCACTGCTTCTGCTTCATATATCAGCTCTGCGCTCGCTGTCACCGTCTCCCCCACAGTGCCCTGAAAAGACACACTGCTTTTTTTTTTTTTCCTCTCGCCTCATACAGAAGATGTTCAGGTGCAAACCGGCATGTGTTCACCGTCGCATCAAAATAGTGCATCCTTGTCTGCCTGCCAGGGAGAATAATACCTCCTTTTAACAGAATACATGAAAATGTCTCTTTGTGTAGTCAACTTACAATTGCTCTGTGTTAGTCTCTTCATTCTAATGCACTAGCAGCAACCACATTACAGTGAGAATGTGGACGGTGTACAAAATGGATACAGAGTGGGTGCTTGACGACAAAGTGCCAGTAGACAATCTGAGTCCTTTAGCCTAACAACAGCATTGGTAGCATCAACAGGACTAACCCCTAGACTGTCATAATCTATTGAGTAACAGTCAAAGCACTTTATTCCTTTTTCCATGGAGATGCTATGTTCAAGTGGACATCTTAAGTCACTCTTGTTTTTGATAATCCACATTATTGGTTTACTAAAAGATGGTTAAAAAAAAACTCAGAGAAGGAACGACAGATGTAGTCACTTTGTGGGGGTAAAACTACAACACTGCAACAAACAAACAAAAAAAAAATGAAGCAACTGATAACTTGGAAAAAAAAAGCCTAAGCATTAATATGATTAATGTTCTTTTAAATCTTGTCCTTTTTTTAAGTTGAACTTTTAATTAAAGCCTGCCCGACTTCAGCAAATTAAACAATTTCTCTGTTACACTGCAGTGTGTAACTGAAGTGTAAAGAACATAATATATTCTTTAAATTTGTTTCTAAAAAAAAATGAAACCGTGGCTTGCATTTAGACTCAGTCAATACTTTGTGGAACATTTTGCAGCATTATATACACACATTACTCTATGTAATTTTATAGAGTAACTAAGAGACTACATTTGCCAATTATTAATAAAATAATCACAATTTTATGTATTTCTCCTTGTAATTTCTTTCTCAAAGGCTCACACTGCTAGCCACTGAAAAACAGCCCCCCAAAAACAGACAGGTGTCCTTCAGTACAATTAGTTCAGCGTGTCTATTCTTTCCAGCTGCACCAGGCTTCTCTCATGATGCAGATCAGAGCCAAAGACAGCCCTATGATCCATTGTCCGGACAAGAGGAGTGCTCTCATTGTGTAAAGCAGCAGAGAGGCCTTTGCCAAGATGGCCAAGTGGGATGAAAAGAAGGGCTCTGGTTTTTTCAAAGCAAATCACCAAAAGGATCTTCCTCCTGCCATTTATCACACAGATGGGGGCAAACGATGAAGGCTCCTTGTCTTCCTTTGCTTTGTGGCCTCCCTCCACCAACTTCCCTACTTTGCTAGTGTTTGCATTAATCACTTTGCTCCTTTTGTGCTCAAATTTCCAGGCTGTCCTTTTCTTTACTCATTTAATTAATTTCCGTAATGATAAAGATGTGTTGTGCAGGAGGAATAAAACACATAATTAAACATTTACCTTATAGTTTGGTACATCTTAAGTCTTTGTATATGGGGGCAAAGAAAGAGATTTGCACTTCTAGACACTGACAAGTTTACCAATTATCCTTTGTGAAAGACTTCATGCTTATTGGACAAAAAGAATCTGTGTACATCTATTTTCATGTTTCGCCAAAGACTCAATTAAATTTACTAGACCAATCTAAAACACAAACATACTTGGATCAAAACCATGTAGCAGTCCCTTGAATCGCAACGGATTTGCAGTTGTGTCCTGCTTGTTGACTGGCTCTTTAACAAACCTGGGAAAGCTTCACAGAACAGCTTTAGTTATACCACTTAGCACACAGGTGTACATCACTCACTAAATAGGTGACATAGGTAATTGATCACATATGAGTGTGTAAGTGTGAGCATAGAAAACAACAAGAAGGTCAAAAGATACAATAAGCATTACTGAAACACAAATAAAGAAGCTAAATCCTCATAGCATCGACTTTTAAACTGAGGCTTGGTCTAAAATAACCAAAGTGAAGTGACTGCTAATTGAATGTCTCTATGTAAAATGCGGCAAGACTTCATTTTAATTAATGAAAAATGTTTTCAGGGTAACCTTGGCGTGTGGCATTTAATAATAATACAGCTTATGATAAGGAGAGAGACTGGTACAGATCTGAGGCCTCTGGTCTCACACTGCTCAAGGTCATTAGTGCTAATGCCACAGTTTTTGCCATCTGCTGAGATTGTTTACACTTGCCTAGATAATTAGCTCCTAATTAGAAGTGGATGGTGGGGAGTATAGGCTGCTCGGTGTGTGCATAAATAAGTCTATGCATGTTTGTGTGTTTAAGAAATGGCATGTATGTTCTTCCTTTCAGTTCTTGAAAAGGCAGGTGAACTAAAGAAATTACAAGTTTGCTGTTAATACAAGCAGAGGGAGTGAATTTGTATTATTACATTTTTTTCATGTGATTAAAGCATAATAAAGAAACAGGGGAGTACTAATATAAAAGAAGATAACATTTCTAAAAACTGGCATGCCAATAACTAAACTACACAGTTAACGGCATTTACTATTGTTTGTTACACATGACACAATGGGATGCACGGTGATGAAGAAAGCCTTCTTTTTATTATAAAAAGATGTTTTAGAAGGTAAGTGGTAGCACATGGCTTAAAAAGGAAATAAAAAATTATAATAAGAGAACATAACATTTCATAGATCTTCTGCTTGACAACAGCATTTCTAGAACATACGGTGACTTGGGAAAACATGTCAGCAGAAAACTATTTCTTTTTAAACCCATCATCAGTGATGAAAAGGTATTAGACAAATGGATAACTGAACAGCAGACGGATGGATCAAGAGATAAGTTGTTAAATGGACAGAAGAACAGATGCATGAAAAGATGGATAGAAAAGGAATAAAAGTTCAAAATGACATAATGGAAAAATACTTGGTGGATGTACAGACTAATTAGTAGACAAAAAGATGTGCATGTAAATGTATGACACATAAATTAATAAAAAGATGAAAACGTGGATATAGATGGAGAGATAGTAGGCAAATAAGAGGAGGGGTGATTGGATGCAACCCACAACAACAAAATGGTAAACAAAATCTAGAAATACAATTCCTTTTGTCATCAAAATATCGAAAATGCTCTAACCAAATGTCACACTTTTCCAACATGTGTGGGAATCTTGAAGCCATTCACACTTACATCCTCATTTTCAGAGCATGTATTACTTGCATGTTGCTATCCAACATCACAGCAAATCTGGCAGTGGTAAATTAACACTGTGCTCAGTCTGTTTGGTTATTATCAGAATTGGTGTTATGTAACACTAATTCCAACTATGCACTATGTTCAACCTGTTGCTGAAACAGCTTTGAAAGAGTCAACAAACTTTGACACTGCTTTTTTACCACAGTAAAATTTACTGTACAGGTTTTAAATAAATAATAAAATTATATATATATACTAATCAGACATTTTTTAAATGTTTGCCTTAGCAGCTGAAATTAATGTGCCACAGCTGGAATTCAAGTTCACTTTTAAACATATGAGTGCAACATTTACAGTTTGTAGCATCCCTTTGTACATAGCAGAAAGTCTCTAGATAAAAATTACAGAGGACAGAAAGGAGGAGGGGAATAGCAACAGCTAAAGTGAGATGAACTTCGATGAAGTGCAATTACCACCACTCAGCCCACAGCAGGTCTCTTCACTCCAGGAGAGGCATTTTTCTGCTGGGGTAGGTGGCCTTGTTTTGGTGACCTGCTTGTTTGACGTTACTGCAGTGCATTCTTAAGCCTTTCCCTTGTTGCTTTGTACAGCATCTTTCAAAAAATATTCATGCCTATGGAGTATTTCAAAACCACAAACTTGAATGCATTTTAATAGAAATTTTATGAGATGGAGCAACACATCGCAATGATAAAGTGAAAGAAAAATAGACATCATTTGTGAAAACCAAGAAAACCACTGACTCTGATACACCAAAAAACGGCACAAATAACAGCTTTTAGGTGTCACTTCCAAGTCCATAATTGAACCTAGTTAAAAACACAGCTGCTATGAGAAAACCTCAGCATCTTGAAGTTCACTGGACACAGCTGAGCTGTCACAAATTAAGAGATGAAGTTTAAAGCAGGGTCAGTCTATAAAACAATACAGAAAGCACTCAAAAAGAATGTAATTTTAGTGCAATTCTACCAAGACATTAATGTCCACTTGAAGTGAGAGGCTGTACAAGTGCACCCATGAAATCCTTGGTTACACTGGATGAGCTGCTGAGACACACAGCTCAGGTGAGACAACATGTTGAAAGGACAACACCCACACGCAAGGAGAATTGCAAGAAGACTAAAATAGTCACTGTGTGTTCATGAAAAGCTAATGTGCATACTCTAAATCAGTGTAAGGATTAAAAATGCTAACCACGCTTCTAAGATTTTTGTTGGCAAGAGGTTTAAAGAAGAATGCATCTTTTCCATCTTCTTTCTAGTGACAGCCTACTTTGTTTTGATCCATCACATAAAATCCTCCCAAAAATAAATAAATAAATAAAATTTGAGTGAAGGTATGGACTTTTTCCACTGTTGTGTTTACTGTAGCTACTGCGACAAGAACATTATCTGTTCATTTGTTTGTAACCACAGATTAGAGTAGAAAAATTCTCTAAAATTATCCTACTTAAAAAGTGAAATTCTGCTTGATATTGTGTAGGCAGTTTTAGAAAACTAAAGTTGTACCATGGTTTCCAGAAGGCCATATAATATTATTTTTGATCTCTGATGATTAAACTGTACCATTTATAGGTTGTAGTTATATTTGATCTTTTTTGATAAATACAGCTTTAGGTGCCTACAATTCTTATGTACATCAATGATTTAAGTCAATAAACAGGTAGATAGATTTAAAAATAAAAGTATAGATGAGCTAAATCTGTAAAAAAAAAAAAGAAAATACTAAATGTGAAAGTATTTAGATTTAATTTAAGTTCAATCTTGCCTTATAACCACAGCCCAAATGCTACTGTTTAATCTCTAGGCAGCTGCAAGTACAAGCGAGGGAACCGCTTGTTTAATTTGGCCGGGGGGTTGAAAGAGTGAATTATTTAGTGCATCCCTAACCCCTTGTAGAAGAATAAATAGTACAACAAAAAGTGGTACATGTATGTATCAAGGCTTTTATTTCCAGGCTTTTTAATTAAAAGCCCAGAGAGAACAGAGATGGCGCCTCTTCAGCGTTTTCATTTAAATAAATTCGCCAGTTTGCTGTTTCTTTGTTCTGCTTTTGTATCAGAAGGAAACACAGATTGTAATCGCTTGATGAGATTACATCTTGCACCCATGTGTTTGTAACAGAGCATGCCGCTCCTCATTTAATCTCCACAAGCCTTTATTCCAAAACAGATGTTAGGGAGCGAGATGGCCCTAATCCTGCGATGAATTGTAATCCACAATTTCTCTGAATGAGATCACAGAAAGTGTTGAGTTGCTGGGCTCAGCAGCTGTTGACGCAAAGACAAACAAAAGGGAGGCGCTTCATTTTAGAGGTTGGAAGTTCAAGCAATCTGCTTGAAAACTAATTTAGAATGACATATAGTGCACACGGTTAATGTTCTTTCACAAACTAAACACAGATCTGAGAGATTTCTAAGGAAACAAGGAAATGGTGGTGCCGTTAGCTTCCAAGCAGCTTCATGTCTTTGTGAATTCAAACAATGTCCTACTTCTACACAGTGCTGGCTAGCTTGCATAACTTTATTTTACAACATGATGACCAAAAAGGTATTAGGAGATTCTCAAAACGAAGAATGGTGGTCCACAACTAGTACATTTCACGTTAGAATCACTGCTGAAAATAGCTGTTGGAAAAAAAGAAGAAAAAAAGGAAAAATACAAACAAAAAACTCTATTTCTCTTTTTTTGCAACACTGAGTAGGACATTCATACGTTTTAGAATGTATATATGTATCTATATTAATTTAAAAATAATTTCTCCGTGAATACTGCAAATAATTTTTACTCATGTACATCAAATTTCTCCCATTGTGACTGCTCTGGTTGGGATGGAGAGCTGTTTACTCAGGACCAGATGCAAGACAGATTTATTTCAATAAATCCGCCAAAACACCACACTGTGTGGCAGTGGTGAGCCACAGAGAGGGCATTGATTCCCCTACTAAACACTCATCTCGGGTAATGGATTTTACTGTCCACAGAGCATGAATCTGTGGCAGATGGAAAATAATAATTTAGCCTTTTGTATCAGATGGGAAGCTTAAACTTTGAGAACAATGAAACAGGGAGAGAGAAAAAAAATTGTCATGTGTCTATTTTCCATTTAGAAAATTAGAGATCTTTTTTTTGTGTGTGTGCAATTTCAGAGGGTGTATAATTTTCATCAAATTTTTAGATGAAAGTTTGTTCATAAAGTCTTGCCTGGGGCCCTCTAGAGGCACACGGCAGGACTGTTCAGTTCAAACATATTGGCTGCATCATCCCCTCTGTACTGGTACTGTGAAAAAGATCAATAATTATGTTTTTGTCAGATCAAAGAGATCACTGTCCACGGCCTCCTCTCCCATCACTTCTTGCTTTACTCCTTGATACTTTTTCTCCTCAAGAACTCATTTTCACACCATTGACAACTGAGTTTCAACTGAGTGAAAGCAGAAGGGTGGGAAGAAAAGCTGATGCTTCTGTTGGTCAAATTTGAGCAAAAAAAAAAAAAAAAAAACCCAAAAAACTGGTACTTAAAATGACAACAACAGCTACATAGATTAAAACAAGTTCAGATTAGACATTTGATCAATACAGTTTATTTGTTGTTGTTGCAATAGATAGACATTTACCCCTATTTACTCGAATGCTTTATCATTTACTTCTCTGTAGAGACAAAAGTTGCGCATAGAAACACTTTTCTTAGTTGAATCACATGTTCTGATTGAGGTTTATGAGCCAGCATTCTGACGTGGAACATTTTAATGTTTAGTTCCTAGAACAAGAAAGATTTGAGTAAATATATAAATCACTTGTCTCATCCAGCTAGGCAGCTAAAGCTTCGGATCTTTGATCATGTGAGAGGACAGACCAGAACAATATCAATGAGCGGGGATGAGGAGGTACATTTTTCTGATGGCTTAGGTGAGGCTTTTGGGGAAAAGTAGCATTAACACCAATTTAATGGACTGTGGAAAAGTACCGGCTGACTGCGTGCGGATATGAAGGGTCTGAATTTGTGAGTGGGTTTTCTTTGAGACATTTGAGCCTTAAGGTTTAGAGGTTCAATGGGGACCCATTGTATGTTGACTTAAGCTTCAGAATAACTGCGCTGTGCAGGCAGCAAGATCGGCTCTTACTGTCAGCAAACTTATTACAGCTACACAACAGTGGTGGGATTACGTCTGTGCCATAATTGTGTGTAGTTTAGTAAAAGTGGGTGAGGAATATCAATGAGTAGATTTACAAAAGCGGATGTGACAGAAAAATCCTGTGGTGCTTGCATGCCCGTGCCAAAGTCTAACGTGTCCATGCATGCAAGCTTGTCTACTTAGATGCATAAAGTAATCCAATAGATGTGGAGCCTCATTGGGAAGAAGGGCTTGGCAGGCTAAGCCAGTCAACCTCTGACCTTGGTGTGACTGTGACTAGCTGCAGAAGAACAGCGATAGATATCAAGACCTGGAAACAAAGCTTTCTTGTCACTTTCTCACAGACAGAGAAAAACTGGGATTATTATTTTATCACATTTTGAAGTAAAATAATCTTCCAAATAAATTCCTCATTCCTATGCTGGTTTTTCATGTATTTTTTTAGCATTCAGTTGAATTTATGATACCATGATAAAAATGTGGACACAAATGGCTAAAATGTAGTGGGACAGTAGGAAAAACACCCTAAACATTCAGCTAGA
Organism: Brachyrhaphis roseni; assembly: GCA_903066815.1. Classification (NCBI taxonomy): domain Eukaryota; kingdom Metazoa; phylum Chordata; class Actinopteri; order Cyprinodontiformes; family Poeciliidae; genus Brachyrhaphis; species Brachyrhaphis roseni. The sequence goes on from CAEFZY010075049.1 coordinate 24,172, forward strand.
ACTAAACTGTAATAGTTTAGATGAAACCGTACTCATGGGCTAAAATTGCCAAATTAAAATCCTAAATGAGATAGACTTCACACACTCCACTCTCTGAGCTTGAGGTATTTTGCAAAGAAAAACTAGTTTAAAAAAAGGTTTGTTGTAATACAAACTTACCCAAAAAGTCTTGCTGGTCTAATTGCAGCAAAAGGTGGTTCTTTGAACTCTGGGTGACTCAGGGCGCTGACTACAAACTTTGGTACATTTTTTCAAATTTACTTTTTAAATCTTGAAAACCGTTTGAATGAGATCAAAGAGTCATGTTTCAATGTTTTATGGTTTTGCTATCTTTGTTAGAGAGAATTCTTGGATGAATGCCAAACATTGAATTGGAGTGACTGCCATGAACTACTATTGATGCAAGGTCAAACCAGCTGCCATGACACAGGGCAATGTGGCTTGGATTGAGATACACACAATGCAAGAGTTTGGCTTCCTTCTCTTGTATTAATGTTAGTACTTATTCCTAAAGCAAATACTTTAGTTTTTTAGAATCTAGCAAATGTTTTTTTTTCTCTTTTTTTATCTCACATAGGTTCAGAAAGTTTTGTGCTTTTTGTAGTTTATGAATCAATACATAGGGATATAGTTAAATGTTCTCCTTTTACTTCAATGTAGTGAGTGTGCAAACTATGTGGTGTCTTTTTTCCGAATGTCTATGTAGGACTGGACAGAAAAGCAAGATAAAAAAAGAAAAGAAACTAAATTTTTTTTAATGGCATTTTTGCTGCTTTACCTCCTGACTCAGACTATTTCTTGGCAGTAGGTAGCCACATAAAAGCTCTCCCCTTCTGAGCTTCTAGGTAAAATAGACTCTACTGCCTGCTTGCCATTCCATTTCCCTCCCTCTTTCCATGTCTCTTATCTACAGATGTCTTGTCTCCAGGAAGACCCCCTTGCTTTGACTTTCCTTAGAGTTCCTATTTTAAGACCAGAGCTGTTCTGTTCTATCACACTGTCCATCTGTAGGTCTTCCGAATGGCAAGGGAAAACAAAAAACTGTCTCTGTGTACAATGTCTCACTGAGTGAACATGCAGGTCGTCATCTGCCTGTGAAAGTCTGGCTGTTCCCCTTTGTGCTATTTGACTATTTACACAAAACACATATCCCCAGTTAAAGAGGCAGACCAAAACCAAAGTGTTTCCAGATGGAGACACAAAACCGCTGTCAAAAACAATAGGCACACACACCCCCACACACACGCACATAGAGGATGGAATCCTGTCCTGCTGGGGCATACCATTCCTCAAATATGCTGTGTTTATCTTCAGTGACAACATTCTAGGTCAGGTCTTTGTTTCAGTGTTTATCTGAAGCCCAGGCTCCAAAACCAGCAGTCATTCACCACCCTATTATAGGCTGCAGCCATGAAGAATTATGAAAAACAGAAAGTGTGGGAGACTGGATACAAAAAATGTATTGTTTCTATTATTAGTTATTTTCTTCTTCATAGAGTTATTGTTCAAATATCATTTGAGCCCAACAAGTAATGGGGTGACAAGTATGGGGCAGCAATTAAATGCTTCTGCAGACATTTATCAGCCTTTAAACAAGTGTTATATTTGGCACATAAGGAAGCACAAGCAATGTAATTAAAAAATCATTGTGCTTCTTCAAGTTGTAGACTTACTTTGACCTATGTTTAGAGTTGTTATCTTGAATCAGTCCTTTTGGTGTTTTAAACACAAATTGGGTATACAAATAAATACTTCAAACACCTGATAGAATGCCTGTTTTTTTGCGCTGTTAAACTAATTAGACAAAGGTGAATAATTTTTGTCTCTTTTACATCTTTGTTAGCACAATGATCCTAAGCAGACATATAAATACAAGAACCGCTAAAAAGAAATTCTAGAATGACATTAAAGCCAAGATCTGAAGTTGATTCAAAGTTCGTGGAGCAATCTGAAGAAAGCTGTGAACTGGAGATGCTCACAAAATCTGAAATATTTTTATTTATTTATTTTTTTTGGCAAAACAGAAAAGCATGGCAAAAGTTATTGATCAAGATATGTTGAGGGAGCATGTTGTGTATTCTGGAGTGGATGCCCCACTGGAGTGGTTTGCCCTTGATGCAGCTGTCGGGGATTTAATTCAAGACCTCTGGGTCTTTGCTACACGTCTTTTTTCTCTCCTCTCTCTGCTTGATTCCTCTCTTAAAAACTTGGAAAAGAGCCACTAGGGTTCACAAATCTTAAAAACAACATGTATATGCCCAAAACGACTGGTAGTTGAAACACCTGTGAAAATCATTACAACCACATCATTCTTATCCCACCTAGATGATTTCAGCTTGTTTTTCAACTGAGTTGTACAAAGTTAATAGTCAATACAAAATTAATGGTCAATACCTAAAAACCGTAAGATTCCAGTTAAGTCCTGCTTTATGATTTTTTTTATTGGGGGGGTTTTCAGCTACCAAAAAATATTGGCACTGATGACAGTGCCAATATTTTTTGGTGCAACAATTGTTTGGCGAATGGTGTTCTGTAGTGTCAGGACAGTTTATGTAACTGTATGTTTTTGGTGTGTTAGTTTTTATTTCACATTTGATGATGATGATGATGATGATGATGATGATGATGATGATGATGATGATGATGATGATGATGATGATGACGACGACAACGACTATCTGGGAAAGAAATTTCAGTTCTCTGAGTGCCCCTAAGTGTCCACATAATTATCAGCTCAATTAATCTGGTTGAAGGTCAAGCTGTCAATTTCACTTTCAGTTTCAGTTTCAAGACTCCAACATGCCATGGTGATTGAATCTTCATTAACACAGACAGCACAGCGCAGCTTGTCCCTACTCAATGTTATTATTGCATTACGATTCTGCAGAAGCAGTGAAGAATTTGGTTGATCAAACCGCATAAACTTCAATGTCAAATAAGAAGCAGATGACAGAGCGTGCAACATCTATATTTTCAGACATGTTTCTGTCAAAACCACTATGGACTTTTTCAGCTGTTGGAGGTACATCATTGGATCGGACCACGCACGCCTGCCTTTGTTTCTCTTCATTATTAAACAGAAAACTTAACATTTCGAAATTGTTTCTCAAACAACACAACTCTGAGACACAAAGCACATAAAACTAATTTCACAGTCAGGTCCTATAACAGAACAACAAATGTTTTGCTTTACAACAACATTCAGATTTACATTTATTTCACCTTTCAATGATAAGATGCTAGAAAATGTGACTGGAGCTTTTCTAGTTGTATGGCGCCCAGAGTAAAAAGGTGCTGCCCCTCCGCCATATGTTGCTGTGCACTGCTCCTCAGGTGACTGTTTTCAATAAATTTGGGTGTTTTTAAATAATTTTTAAATGAAAGGTACAAAGGTAGGCTGTAAACTCACTGAGCAGAATCCAATACTTTTGTTGAGGTAACACAATTTTAAATCTGCAAGTAGGATGTCAGTCCAGCAGCCAACTGTGGGCTGTCAACTTGAATAAATTGTCATGATCTGTGTTTTTCCTGTGTTTAGTTCATGTCTAGTTCTGTGTCTCTGTGCTCTCCGTGTTGTCCTGTCCTCCCTTGATTGATCCCAGGTGTGTCTCGTTCCCTTGATTGTCTTCCCCGTGTATTTAGTCCCACCTGTGTCCTGTGTTCCTTGTCGGGTCCTCGTCAATATTCGTCAGATGTTTGCAGTTTGTTCCATGTCCATTCGTTTGCCTCGCGCTACCTGTGATGAGCCTCTGTGTTTTCCGCTCAGCAGTGCTGCCCTGGTTTGTGGACTGTTTCTTTTTGTTAATTCACCATTAAAACCTCCTCATTTTTACTGCTACCTGGGTCTCCTAGCGTTTTGCCTCACCTCCACCACACCACTCCTGACAGTAGGACCCGACCACAAGTACTACGGTGAGGCACGCTGTTAAAAATGGACCCAGAAGAGTTGAAGGAACTCACTGAAACCATTCAGGAGTTTGTCGAGGCGAAGACGCAGCCTAGGGGCCACTGGAAGCGGCTGGGCATGGCCATACGGCTGGGACTCTTGCTGGACTACTGGGTGCCGCGCTTCCCCCTCCCTGAGCTAGTGAAGCTCCAGAGGGAGGTGGAGGGGGAGCGCGGACCAGCACCACCTCCAGAACCCGCTCCAGTGTCTCCGGCGTCCGGGCCTCCCGACTCTCCGAGGCCGGCGCCGCCTCAGGTTCCAGCACCCGCTCCAGTGTCTCCGGCGTCC
>CAEFZY010075053.1:0-22190 GCA_903066815.1 Brachyrhaphis roseni
CCTGTCAGTAGAAATGTAATTATTACATAAATATTGCAGTAATTATGGATCTGATCAGATGTTTCTGTCTCCATGTTCTCCTGTGGTAATCTGGATTATCTCTGGATAATCTGGATTCTCTCTGGATTATCTCTGGCTAATCTGGATTCTTCCATCAATGTCACATTAATCTGATTCTCTGGATGTTTTCTGGCTGTTTGTCCAGTGAAGAACTACAGAGATATTGTTGATAATGTTGAGTTTTTTCTTGGATCTGAACTTCAACCTCTGATTTTAAAGTTAAACTTTTGGTTTTTAATGAATCATTTTATCAGTTTAATTTCCTGACATAATCTGATGTTGCAGGAAACTGAAACTGATTGATTTGTGATCAGTTGTACTGAGGGAGGATCAGGATACAGCAGAGATCAGGAACCTTTAAGCTGATTGTTCACATTTTCAGACCAAAGTTTCCTCTGAGCTGCAGCTTTAATGACTGAACATGATGAATGTTGGAGGATCCACTGATCTACTGAGATCTTTACACAGAAAATTCATCCATTGTTTTCTACAGCAGCTCATTCTGCCCCCAGTGGTCATTAAGAGCAATGCAGGAAAACCTGGACAGAAACACAGAGGAGCTGAGAGTTTAATCAGACTGACAATAAAGAAAATGTATGGAAACACACCAACATATAAATGATAAATTAATATGTTTCACTTTCTGAGGTGACTGGTAAGAACTACTGTACTGAATATTGTAATATTTCAGTTGACCTGCAACATGCAGCAGTTTGGCTTCATTAGGAAACGTTTTCTGGTCAGGAAACGTTTTCTGGTCAGGAAACGTTTTCTGGTCAGGAAACGTTTTCTGGTCTCTACCAGCAGCAGAAACCACCGAGTTTCTCACCTTTATTCCCCCAGTGAGACGTTTTCACATCACAGTGAGAATCAAACAGTTTGTCAGTTAGAGACCAAACCGCAGCCTGAGCTCAACCTGCTGCTAGCAGCTAAACAAGCTTCACATGTTTCTGTCAGACAACCTGATGTTCATCACATATCATCATTTATAATCCACTAAAGGCTCTGAGAGGAGAAACAGGATTAACAGCTCAAACTCACTGAATTAACTCGGATTAAAAAGATTCATTTATTTTACATTTACTGATGAAAAACTAAACATTCAGGAGCTCAAACTGAAAAACTCAGATATGAAGTGAAAATCTGGATATTTTAGAAGAATTAATATAAATATTCTAATGTTAAAGTCAATATAATCTCATCCTCTGTTTGCTCAGATCTCTGTCTAGTTTGGATTAAACTCTCGGCTCCTTTAATCTGTTCAGGTTCTCCTAAATGTTTCACATTTTCTTTTTCATGATGCTTTTATAAGAGATTTATTTTAAAACTAAAATCTATAAAAATCTGTAGCTTTGTTTTAATTACATTCAGGTTTTTTTCCACTATTTGATTTTCTTCCTAAAATAAAACTTCATTTGATTCTCATTTAAATTTCTTCATATCATAATAAAGTTAAAACGTCTGATTCAATAAAATCCTGACTTCCTCCAGTAGATGGTAACTGGTTTCTGCTCCCAGTTTGTCCAACCAGAATCATTTTCTTCATAAAAACAAACCAGGAGTTTGATGAGTTTTTATCTCTGATGTGAATAAAATCATCTTAAAGGTTCAATCAGGAAACTGGAGACTTGATGTGATTCAGACGACACTGATATGAAGAAACTAATAAACTTGATATCAAACTGTATTTTAGTGACTGTTAATCTGCAGCGTTGCCATGACAACCTGAAGCTGAAACAGGAAACTGGACGACCTCAGAGTCTGTTAGCGTCAGTTAGCAGAAAAACCACAAACTGCTGCAAAGCATCAATACAGAGAAACAAAGTTTAACTTTAACCTGCTGAAATAAACAACTAGAGACTAAAAGAGAATAACTGGAATAATTTATATTGAATTCAGTTTCTATCACAAACTTTTGATCATTTATATTAGAAATAAAAAATCTCACATCACAACATGAAAACACTTTAGAAACAGGAAATTCATTTTGATTCAGTGGATCAAAACTTTATAGTATTTAGGTGATTAAAATGTTCATTGATATGATATTAATATAACTGATTAATTCATAATAGTGACATTTTGTTGTGATTCAAACATTTGAAACTATCAACCTTTATTTGTCTGGAGTTTTTGAACAAACATATTTGAACATTTAATTGATCAATAAACTTATTAATAGAAAAACTCAACAAACTTCAATTCTTTAGTTTTTTTAAAAATAAAACATTTTTACCTTTGATTGATTTGTTCTTCTTTTCTTCCTGCTGTGATATTTTAACATTAATGTGATTTAATCTTTTCTCTTCAACTTCCTGATTACCTGAAAATTAATTATTAGTTATAAATTATTTTTTCTGCAGCTGAAAAATAGATTTATGAAAATATAAAAACCTATAAAATCTGACACTTAAATAATTTAGAGTTACCAGCTGCAGGCATCATGTTGATCTCACCTTTAGATTTCCTGTTAATGTGACGTTTAACCAGTAGAACCAGTAGAACCAGTAGAACCAGTAGAACACCAGCTGATAGAGACAAGAGACCAGAGAGGAGAAACTGGGAGGAAGATGATGATGATGATGATGATGATGGAGGAGGACTTGATGAAGAAGACGTGGTTGATGGTTTCTCTAAAATAAAGATTTAATAAGTTATAAATTCATGTTAAAACTTAAAGTTCAGGATTTATTGAACCTCCCTGACCTCTGACCTTTGACAGAGATCCTGCTGGATGGAGACTCTCCATGACCTCTGATGCTACATTTATAGAGGCCTTCATCAGAGCTGGAAACATGGAGGAGGGTCATGTGACCTGATGCTCCATCACCAATGTTGGAGCCATCTTTATAGAAAGCAGCTGGGAGGTTGTGGGGTGGATTCTTTGCTCTGCAGCTCAGAGTGACGTCATCTCCCTCCATCACAGGGAGGACAGGACTCTGCAGGATCACTGATCCACCTCAACACAGAGACAAACTACAGCATTTCATCCATTTCCACACAGCTTCAGCAACACTAACTCCACAGTCTGATCTTACCAGAGACAGAGAGCTGGATGCTGCTGCTGCTGCTGGAGGATCCAGAGATGGACTCACACCAGTACACACCAGTATCTGATGGGAAGAGGTAGCTCAGGTCACAGGCAGAACCAGCTGGTTCTCCCCATCCGTCTCCACACTGAGTTATGTTTCCTTTGGTCGTGTTTCTCCTCACAGTTCCTCCATCCTCACAGATCAGAATCACAGATTCATATTCAAAGAACTGAGATCTGCTGGGATTCACAGCCAGATGAACTGGGAGGACTGGAAACAACATAATTGTCTGTAAATACTCTGATATGCCTTCATTAATCATGTCTGATTCCACCATCTTCTAATAACTTGGTGAGGTTATACATGTCAGAATAGTTTAAATATTGATTAATCACATGATCAATAGTCTCTGATAAAGACGATCAGCATCAGTTCCTGTAATGATCAGCAGCTTCGTTCAGCCGATGGAGGAGAAACTGACCTGAGTTTGTTGAGCAGCTCAGCAGGACGATGAAATCTGAGGAGAAATAAAGTTCAGCTGAACTTAAACAACATTTCTGATTCTCATCAACGAACTCTGAAGGTCTGTGACACATTTCCTGTTCCTGTCTAAAGTTCTGCTGCGCTTGGGTCCAGTTTTAACCAGCTGACCGAACCACCAGAACCACCAGAACCATTAGAACAACCAGAACCATCAGAACCATCAGAACTACCAGAACCATCAGAACCATCAGAAACAGAAATGCAGACAGTTTCTCACCCAGCAGACGTCTGGCAGACGTTTCCTCCATGCCTCCTCAGAGCGTTGACCCGTTTGGGTCGGTGCTGGTGCCGCCGGGCTCAGTCCGCCCTCTTCCTCTGAGCCTCAGGCTGCTGGTTGTTCACTTCCTCCTCTGCTGGTGCTTCAGCCATCAGACTGAAACCTGTCAGCAGGTTCAGCAGCAGCTCAGAGGTTCTGGCTGCAGCTGCTGCAAAATGGACTTTATGATCATTTTAGATTTAAATCAAGAAGAAAATCAGTTTATTTAGTGGAGTTTACATCAGAATATAAAAACCTCCAGGATCAACATGAATGATGCATTAATAATAGTGACGTAAAGACAGAAACTGATGTAACTGATTCTTTACAGCACATCAGCGCCATCTAGTGTTGAATTAATTACTACTTATCTATTATGGTTGGAAACACTGAACTGTTTCTATGCTGAACTAAATGAGACCTGAGAGTCTCTCAGGTTGATCCTCCTGCAGTCATTTCTACTCTGACCTCAGTCCAGTGGGGTCACTGACCCTTCATGACCTTTGACCCCTGCTGGGACGCAGCCAAAACAAACCATGAGTTCCATCGTTTTCATATTGAGAGTCTAGAGGCTGATCATCTCCCACTCAGCTCCTGTTGAAACTTGTTTTTAAAATGAGGAAGTTCAGCAGCTGCTTGTTGAAACTCGTCGTCTGGATCATTAATGATGTTTCCTTCGTTCCTCATGGCGACTTTAACCCAGCGGCTGGTTCTGGTTCTGGTTTCACACGTTTGTTACTCGTTTTCTGGTAAGTTACAACTAAACAGCTAAAAGACATTAGAAACTCAGATTAACCTTCTTTATTGTTGATGCTTTTGGTTGTAAAGGTTTAGAGACTCAGATCCTCCAGTTTGTTCCTGCTGTTTTCTTTCTTTCATGGTTGATTTGGACAAACTGCTCAACTTTAATACTTTTTATGTTTATTCACCAACTAGTGCAGAACAAACATTACAGACCAATAAATTAATGATAACTATATAAAAAAACTAATAACAGAAGAAAACAAACAAAAAAAACAAGAGTTTGCATTAATATTATTTACATTGTTTAATTTTTCTTTGGGATTAATAAAATATTTTTGAATTTTAATTAATTTGATACATTCAGAACATTATTAAATGGTGTCATTTTCCTGTAATCTTGGCAGATCCAGTGTTTCTATGAGATGATGAGGTTAGAAACACTGACGGTTTTATTTCTTTCTATTTTCGGTTTCGATTGAAAAACATTGAGAATAAAACAAAACTCTAATTATATGTTCAGATCTTTCTGCTGATTTTCACAGCAGTTATTTTTTATGATCATATTCTCTAATATTTGTAGATTAACCTGCAGGTCTCAGATACTTTGGTAGAAGTTGAGACAGAATAAATAAATAGATGATTCTAGTAAAAGTATTGATATTAAACTCAGCTACATGTTAAGTTGCTCAGTCTGAAGTTTACTCAAGTTAAAGTACAGAAGTATTTACTTATGAAAATTCTCAAGTATTCAAAATAAACTAATATATTTTCTAATATCAGTATTCTGCTGTATTGTTTTATAGGTGATTTTATTGAACCTTTTAACTTCCTAACCTCCTGATGATGTCCTGTAAAAACTTCAGCATTAAAATACCATTAAAAATAAAGTTATTTTGACTATTATTTTGATTTAAATGTTCCCACCAACCAGAAATAAAACAGGAGAGATTATTTCCTCCCCACTAACAGAATCACTGGTAACTATAATAATCCCAAAGTTAACACAGAAACAGACATGAGCTGAGCTGTGGCTCCATGCAGCGGCGCTTCGTCCTCCAACGTCTCTGACGTCTCTGTTGGATGAAAGGAGGATGATGATCCAGGTCAGGTGTGAACAGCAGCTGTGATTGGTTCTCCAGGTGAGGAGATCAGCATGTGGCCAGTTAAAGTAAAGAAAAACAGCAACAGACTGCAGAGCTTTACTGAGCCAAAAGGAACGAGAAGCTTTCTAGAATTAAAAGCAGTAAAGAAAAGTTTCCTCCTAAACATAGTCAAGTATAGAAACTGAACATTTTACTGAAGTAAATGTTCTCCTTTACTGTCCAATTCTGATTTTGTCCCAGGAGTTTAGAAAACAAACTGAACCAGTTTAGTGAACAAACTGAACCAGTTTAGTGAACAAACTGAACCAGTTTAGTGAACAAACTGAACCAGTTTAAATCAGCTTCTGATGCTCAGCCTGCACAGGTTTCTTTACTGCTGAGGGTGAAAATCATGTTAGTTTGATAATTTATTACTTTCACATTTCCAAAGTTAACAGCACAAATTTCCAGGTAACAAATGTAATAATCTGAACCATCCCTGAACTTTGACCTCTGATGGAACCAATACTGGGAACAGCAGAAGGTCAGTGAGTCGGTTCCAGTCGGTCCAATTCAACCATCAAGACAACACAAGAAAACACAACATGCAGTTTAATGAAGGTGTTCAATCCAAACCCTCCTGGTCCAGAGTGGTAGGTTCTGGAATCATGGAGGCATAACCTCTGACCCTAACCCAGGCCAGTGAGGCCTGCAGGTCCTTGGATGTCGTTGTGGGTCGTTGTGACCTCTAGGGGGAGCCGTCACCACATGATTGATTTCTTAATCATAAACAGCCTTTAAATCCTGTCCTTTGTGTTAACTTGTGTGAATTTTGACTGATATTTAAATGAGTTTGATTCTCTGAACTTGCCGTGTTATAAACCTGCAGCCTGTCAGCTGATGATGCTGGAGATCAGCAGCTGATGTCACTGACTGTCAGGATCAGAGTGTTGGGAACTGGATGGATGAGAAGAACTGAGTTAAAAACATCAGGAACTGAGCAAAAACCACTGAGATGAGATGAATTAATAATGTCTGATATCACAGGAATCATCTCTACAAATTAAACCCATAAAGCAACAACTTTACAAACCTAAAACTACCAAGAGACGTTATTGAGATCATTGTGTTAAAATAATGTTACATAGATGAACAAACAATTTATCTATTTAAGGAATATTTTGTTCAACATCAGGATTTATTTCTATAATTACATTCTATAAAAGTTTACTTTTTGAGTTGGTTGTGAATTTGGATCCCTTCATTTAAATCACCAGGATGGACGTCAAACTGGTCACCAGTTAAATCACCAGTCTACACTGGTCACCAGTTCAATCACCAGTCTAAACTGGTGACCAGTTAAATCACCAGTCTAAACTGGTGACCAGTTCAATAACCAGTCTAAACTGGTGACCAGTTACATCACCAGTCTAAACTGGTGACCAGTTACATCACCAGTCTAAACTGGTGACCAGTTCAATCACCAGTCTGTTTTCTCACATCTCTTGTCTGTTTTTATTTTCACTCATTTAGTTTTTAGAAAAGTAAAGCCTCCAAAAGTTACATCACAACATGAAAACTTTAATATTTTTAATAAAGTCCATTCAGTCTCTCTGCTTCCACTGAGCAGAACCAGATTGTTTAAATATTCTGTAATTTATTTCTGATCCAACCAGATTATTTAAATATTCTGTAATTTATTTCTGTTCCAACCAGATTATTTAAATATTCTGTAATTTATTTCTGATCCAACCAGATTATTTAAATATTCTGTAATTTATTTCTGATCCATCCAGATTATTTAAATATTCTGTAATTTATTTCTGATCCAACCAGATTATTTAAATATTCTGTAATTTATTTCTGATCCATCCAGATTATTTAAATATTCTGTAATTTATTTCTGATCCAACCAGATTATTTAAATATTCTGTAATTTATTTCTGATCCAACCAGATTATTCATCTGATTCTTTTGGTGAAATCCAGAAACCAGAGTCTGATCTTTAACTTCTTGTTTTCTCTCCTTCAGATCAGAACATCAGAGCAGAACCTGGACAGAACATCGTTCTACCATGTCGGGTTGGGAACAGCGGATCTATCAAAGTTATAGATTGGACCCGGGATGATCTGGGTTCATTTCGGGTTCTACTGTACAGAAGTTCACAGTTTGTCTCAGATCAGCAGCATCCGTCTTTTAAGAACCGGGTGGATCTGCAGGACAGACAGATGAAGGATGGAGACGTTTCTCTGGTTCTGAAGAACCCGACACCTGAAGACAGAGGAACGTATAAATGTCGAGTCGTTCAGAGTGGAGCAAATAAGATAAATCCAAATCCTGACTGTATCATCAACCTGGACGTTGCTCGAGGTCAGTCAGTCTGTCTGTCTGTCTGGACCAGATTCCAGCAGCTTCCTGTAGGGATCATGTTTTCTAAGATCTTAAGATGATCTTCATGTAAAGCTGGGAGTGGAGGAGATTAGATAAACTCTTTAGTGATCTGATGGTTATTTTATGTCTTTATTATAACTTAGAATAAAGTTCTAAGAATAAACCAACCTATCTAGTTTGGGTTCCCAGGGTTAGATGTTGTTTACTGCAGCTGCTCAGAGTCTCACTGTCTCTCCATTGTTCAGTTTCTTCTCCTCTGTATCAACGTGTTGGTTGTCAGTCTGATGTCAGAGTCCACAGAACTCAGTCTGAGCTGTAATCTGAGTTTAGTTAGTGTCTGGTTCTGTTGCTCACAGTGGAAACAGCAGGAAACTGGGAGCTCTGGGTTTCAGCTCAGCTTCTTCTTCACCACATCAGTTTAAGTCACAAACATCAGTTTAAGTCACAAACATCATCACGTCGTCTGATATCAGATCAGACAGGATGTGAGTCTTGCAGCTGAAGTCAAGTCCAGGGTTACAGATCCAAGTTCACCAAGTCCTGATTGGTAATAAAGATTCTACTCCAAGAGAAACAAGGCGACAAAATGACCAATTATTACACCTCAATGAGAGATGATTGACTTTGGCCCATCAGATGAAGAATGAGGCCAGATGTTGGCTGATGCTGTTAAGACAGAGTCTGACCGTCCACTGATCTCCTCCTGATGAACTGACAGGTCAGATGTCCAGACAAGTTTCTCTTCAAGCCAAGAGATTTTTGGACCTGGAACCTGAATGGATGATGTTCAGGGTTTATTTCAGATGTTGGTTAAAGATATTAAAGATGGTTTCTGTAGGTGGAGCTGATGGACGGAGGCCAGAGGAGCTGGAGCTCCAGATGGAGACTCAGCTTGGTTTTTGTCTGATAAAAACAGAATAGATGCTGATCATGTGGTTGAACAAGCAGAAACTCCCTGTACAACCAAAGAGCCGCGTCAGCATTCAGTCAGTCTAGTTTTCTCGTGTTGCTTCCTGTTTGTTCTTCAGTCTCTTCCTGACGCCTCGTCTCTCTCTGGTTCTCCTCCACAGAGTCCAGGGTGTTTAAAGGCAGAGGAAGCAAAGCTGGACCTTCTGGACCCATGATTGGACTGACAGTTCTTCTTCTTCTTCTCTTTAGAGACTGACTGAGGTTTAGTTGTTTCTGAAATCATTTAGAGGTAAAAATATCAACTCATCACTGAATTTCAATGAATGTTTTCCCATCTGTCCTCTGCTTCCCTGTTGGATGTTGGTTGGATTTTATATTTCTGACCTTACTTTGGTTCATGTATATATTTTTCAGTATTTTTTCATTAAATCATTATAATCAGCTTTTTCTTCTGCCTCTCTGCTTTTGGGTCCAGAACACTATCAAGACAGACAGACATGACATCATCTAATTATTTTTCCGTCCATCTGTCGTAAACCAATCAGAGGCAGACTGGTGCAGACAGACAGACAGACAGAACTACATGTTGTTTTAGTCTCAGAGATAAAATGTACAAATCTAAAAGTCATTTATGCAACGTTGTTCTTCGTAGTGGTTATAAGCAACATGAAATCTCACAAAGTACCTGAACATCACCTGCCTCAACAGAACTAGTGACTAATATTGATGCTGCCAGCAGGTGCAGAATAAACCAGGTGAGGCTGGTAGAAGCTGAGTTTCTGACGCCGTCCAGTCGGTCCAGTCGGTCTAGACGTGGTTTTACAGTGTAGATACAGAGTTCCTTTAAAAACAGCTGGTAACTGGTTCTACATGTAACCAGGTGAAGTTGAATCTCAATATCCAGACTGAGGTCACCTTTAGTCCCTTTGTTTGTCTAAAGTGGGCTTCAAAGTGTCCAGCAGGTGGCGCTGTGCAGCCAACTGAGAACAGCTGTTGGCCCCGATCTGAAGCTGTAAGATTACAGTAAAAACTTCATAACTAGGAATAATCTGTTGTGTTATTAGACAAATAATAAATATAAGCAAAGAAATAAAAAATAAAATGTATAATCTTGGTACTGTAAACTTTACTGGTAATTTTCCTTGTTTTATAGCGATGAGGTTTTATTTCGATGGATTTATGTGAGCAGTGAGATCTGGCCATTGCAACTGTTGAGTTAGATTACTGAGTGTTTAAGATAAAATATAAACCAGTTCCTGAGGTTGTGGCCTCAGTTTATAGTTTGTTTGACCTGTTGTGTGTTTTAGTTTGGTTCAGGGTCAGATTCTGCTTCAGTCCAGAGTCCAGGGGTGGCCAACCCTGGTCCAGACCATCTGTTGGCTGTTTGTCATGAGTTGTGATGTAGTTAGAGAGGCAGGACGCTGTAGATCCAGGTAGAGGTGAATAATGATGATTTAATGATGAAAATGTGACACAAAAATACTCCAAAAGGGTCCAAAACCCAGACAGCACTGCTGAGTGAAAACCAGGACTCAACACAGCAAACATGAATGTTAGACAAAGACCCAATGAGGAAAACAGGTGGGATTAAATACACAAGAGGAAATCAGGGAACGAGACACAGCAGGGAATAATCAAGGGGAGAAACAGAAAACTCAAATCCTCAGTTTGTTTGTTGATTTCTTTAAAATGCTATCTATGTTTAGAGTAATATTGCTTAAAGTTTTATTGTTTTTTAAATAAATGTATATAAAATCCTTATGTAATGATGCTTTCTTGTATTTTATGGTCCAGTTTACAGGCCCACTGCTGTTTAATGGTGTCAAAGTTTTTATTTGTAATTCTTAAGTTAGAAAAATTGTATTTTTGTTCATTTTTGAAAAGCTGTTTGAATTAATTGCTTTGATAAAACATTTCACAAGTTTCTTTATTTTGTACCAAATCAAACCAAAGTTAATTAGGACAGTTGGAAATAAAACCTTCTTCTGTTTTCAGCTGGATGTGTTTGATTCATTCAGACATTTGGTCACATTTATATTTATATTATAGATGATGGTAAAATATTTCAGTTTATTGTTTTATCACATAAAACTCTTTGAACTGCTTGTTACTGAAACAGATGAATTTAAGTTGTTTTCTCTGCAACATGTCGACTTTATTATTATGGTTTGTTCTGTTAACAACTGAAAGTCTAAACTGATATTAATTCAACCTTTAAGTATTTCAGTTTTGTTTCCATTAATGCAGAAAGACTTCCTGCTGTTTCTCCAGAAGCTTCTGCAGGTTAGAACAGGTTGAATTATTATGATTATTCTGGTTTTTCCCCTGAAGTTCCTCCTGTTGCTGCCTGCATGAACTCATGTGTTCATCAATCATTCATTTATCTTTCCAGGGATTTTCCTCAGCAAACACAACATTTTGGTGAATTTCCCAAAGCCTTTTTTAGTCCAGAGCAGCAAAAGATATTATGAAGCTGCTGTTTGCTCCTCTGGTCAACTCTTCCTCTTCCTCCGTTTGTCCTCCTCATCTTCATCACCTCTTGTGATTTCTACGTTTTCACTGCTTTCTGGTTCAGTTTAAAAGTCTCAAGTCGTTACTTATAACTGGAGCAGTTGGACCATTAAACGTCATTTACCAAAAAAACAAAACAAATTAATAACATTTTATTTGAGATTTTATTTTTCCAAAGTAACAATAAAATATTTCTGTCATGATTTGAGTTTTCTGTGCCCTTTGTGTCTCTGAGTCTCCATGTTGTCCTGTTTCCCCTGATTGATCCCAGGTGTGTCTCGTTCCCTGATTACCTGTAGTGTATTTAGTGTCACCTGCGTCTCTGTCGGTCCTCGTCTTGTCCAGCGTCATTCACTCAAGCATGTCGTTCTGTCCACTTTGGTCACCAGTTGCTTCCTGGGTTTGTGGATTATTTTAGACTTTGTTATCTTGGACATCCTCATAATTAAAACCATTTATTCACCTGATCCTGGGTCTACAGCGTCTGCCTCTCCACCTTCACACCACCACTACTTGACAATTTCGAAAGAAAAATAATCTAAATCAATGTGTTTTCATAATTGCAATAAGCAATAATCAGGTTAAAGGAAGCAGAGCTGCTGTAGATCTTTCTCTGTCCTGAACACAGAGACCAACAGATTCTCTCACTCTAATTTTAGTCAAATTCAACTGAATTTACCTTTGAATGTGAACAGAAGCAGAGAAAAGAGGAACAACAACAGTTTGGGAATTAATTCTTCACATTTATCTGCAGAAACCAAAAGATAAAACTGACAAAATGTTTTCTTCATATTTTTATTGTTTTCAGGACAATAAAAACCCAGAAACCTTCATTTTGGTGACAGGCAGCATTATGAAGCATCAGCCAGCCTGCATGGACATGTGGGACCCATCAGAGACATTCTGGACGGTGGGTCCATACGGGTCAGAGACATTCTGGACGATGGGTCCATACGGGTCAGAGACATTCTGGACGGAGGGTCCATACGGGTCAGAGACATTCTGGACGGTGGGTCCATACGGGCCCATATGGGGCATTAAGGTGGCAGCTCATGTTTGATCCAGGATGACTTTGGGGAAAATGGGACCCATGTTGGTTCTACATGTGTTGCTGCTTTTATCAACAAACTGGACCCAGATGTTGAACCCCGACCATACTGGACCCGTCCAGCCTGACCGAACCCGATGGGCCCCACAAACACATGCTGACCAACCAAAGACAAACTCCTTCATCAAACCAGCAGTTTGATCGTAAATATTATAAATGTTTTGACCTTCATTCTCAGAGAAACACTGAGACTGACTCTGTTTAACCTTTGACCTCTGCTGATGGGCTGAGTGGAGCTCAGACGGTTTGGGATCCGTTAGCTGGTTTATGTTCATAGTAAAACAGTAACTTCATCTTTACAGCAGCAGGGAGATTTGAAAGTTGAGTTGTTGTAATGAAAACTAGGGTTAGTTAGTTACTAGACTACAGAGTTAGTTAACTAACTCTGTAGTTAGTTAACTAACTCTGTAGTTAGTTAACTAACTCTGTAGTTAGTTAACTAACTCTGTAGTTAGTTAACTAACTGGAAACTCAATGAAGAGTAAAGAAATAAATCAGGGACCAAATGAGGAGGCCGACTGCAGGGAAAGGTCTGACGGATCCATTCTTGTTCCCTTCATCATTCCTGCGTCCATCCTGGGTCCCTGCAGATCAGAACCAGAAATTAGTCTGATCCCCCTGAAGATCATCATCATCATCTGATCTGAGATCCAGAACCAGGAAGGTGCTGGTTCTGGTCCAGTGTAACACTCACCCAGAGGAGGTGCAGTAGAAACTTGCAGGTTGACGGTGTTGATGAGTTTTATTTTCTTTATTTTAACTCGACACTCGTACGTCCCGCTGTCATCAGTCTTCACCTCGTCCAGAACCAAAGACGCGTCTCCATTCTTCATCTGGAGATTGACTCGGTTCTGATAGGATGGGTGCCGGACCACTGAGTGTTCCTGACCGGGTCGGACAGACAGAACATCTGACTCCAGGTCAGTTCGGCTCCACATCACAGCCTCTACAGCCGTGATATCAGCAGCTGGACAGGACAGAGTGATGCTGCCTCCAGAACCAACTGAGAGGTTCTGCTGACCTGACAGAGCAGAGAGGTCAAAGGTCAGACCAGGCTTTCTGACATTACAATGACCATCATAGATCCTGTGTGACCTGGAACAGGAAGTGCTTTTATTTTGATATTTTCAGAAGAAAGTGTCCATTAGTGTTAATGTTGCACTTCATTAACATTTATGCTGTTATTGGGTCTGACTAGTTACTGGACCCAGTTGGTTGCAGTTCTTTAAGGTTTTATATTAGTTTCATTAGTGTAACTATTTTCTGCTCTGGGGTTAAAACCTGCCTTTCTGCTGAAGCTAACAGTTAGCCTGGTTTATCTCTGTAGCTGAGCTTCTATTAGCTGCTGCAGGACAAAACCACCTTTTCTCCTCACCGATACTTTCTCCTACTACTCTCCAGTTACACATTATCTACTGTTATTGTGACATTAATGTTCATCTCTCTCCTGAATGTTTCTTGCAGTTTTTCCTGGGTTTTTCTGGCCCTGAACAGAATCAGGCGTCTCATTCTGTTCCAGTGACGGTTTCTTCCTGTCAATCTGACTAAGTTTGTCTGCTGAATTAGCTTCGTCTGTTTCTCCTCCATGTGTTCTCACGGCGACCGCCATTTTACTACAGAAGTGCGTAAACTAATTCCAGTTTTAAAGGTTTCTTTTAGCTCTGGTTATTTGGCTGTAGAGACGACATGTTTTAGTGACTCACTCACCTCCTGAAGCCGTCATGCAGGGAATCAAAACAGAAACAAACAGCAGGTAACGTCTGAGGAACCTCACCGTTCCTTCAGCCATCTACGTCCAACAGAACTGGACCGGAGCCGTGATGACGGGACGTCCCACAGATTCAGAGCCGCACAGTGTGAAGACTGAATTGACTAGAAGAAGACGTCAACGTCTTTTCTTTCCTAGGAGTTTTGTCAAAAAGGAAGTAGGAAGCTGATGAAAGACTTTATATAAGAGTGATGTCATGAATAAAGGCGTGGCCAAATGAAGCCGTGTTGAGAAATGGTGTAAACTGTAGAAGTGAATTTTAATTTGATTCTGTCTGGAATAAAAACACGTGGAGACTGAAGTTTCTGCCAGCCGTCTGTCATAGAAACAATAAGAACAAAACTGAACTCGTTAAGAAAGCAGCAGAATGTTTCTACAGGATGGAGAGATTTTATTAACACCACAGAAAACACAGAGCTGTGAAATCATCCTGGATTAGAAACAGTTACATGATACTAAACACCATAAATTTAACACTTATGACCTTTATGACCTCAGGTTATTGGTGACGTTTCCACCTATCTGGGCTTTAGGTCACAAAAAACAATGCAATAATTTCAATGTATTAAATTTAAGCATAAACTGAATGAAATCCTTCAGATTGATAATATATTGCAATAAAATCAAGAAAATAAATCTGGTATTCATTCCTGAGCACAGAGCTGGTTCCTCAGCAGAACTGCTGCAGTTTTAACCTGAACCGGTTCAGGTCAAAGGTCAAGTTTAGTTCTTCAGGAAGGACTTCCCTTCACATGTTTCCTGCTCTTACAGAGGCTGTTTTACATAGAAACTCTTTATTAACATGAACATTATGGTTATGAATATGGCAAACCATTACATACAAACTAAAATTAAAATAACCTGAGTTAATGCAGCAAGCAGTTTTATTTATTGGGAAAAGTTACAGGCTGTGTGAAAAGTTAATGTTTCCTAAACCCACTAACTGTTTGTTCCTCTGTTAATAATTAATTCAACAGGAAAAAGTGTTTCACTGATTACTCAGTAAATTATAATTATTATAATAAAATACAAAAAGACATGAGAGAAACAATGTTGATGTGGAGAAATCTCTGTCATGAAGTGGTTGTGTGAGGAGGTGAGGCAGACGCTGGAGACCAGGGAAGATTGGGAGTAATGATGATTTAATGATGAATCATATATACAGACAGTCCAACAACCGTGGCAGCACTACTGAGCAGAACACAGAGGCTTAACGCAGGTAGCACACGGCAGACGAGTGGACACAGCAACAGACTGGCAGACAAAGACAAACACAGACAAAGACCCGACCAGGAACACAGGAGGGATTAAATACACTGAGGGTAATCAGGGAACGAGACACACCTGGGATTAATCCAGGGGAGACAGGACAACATGGAGACTCAGAACTAGAAATAAACACAGAAAAACACAGATCATGACAATCACAGGATTATACTGACCCCTGTGTCTGTCCTGCAATACTCCATCATGACCAGTAGAGGGCAGCAATATGACAGTAACTCAATGAGAATCATTAGAGATCTTTGTTATTCTGTCCAGTCGGTTCTGGAAACAGGCAGAATGAGGAAACGTTGGCGAGTGGAGAACCTGCAGCAGCTCTGATTGACTCTGATGATGTTTGCAGTGGAGAACCTCAGGGCCGGACCGGCCCAAGGCATAAGCAAACCAAGCAGCTGCTTAGGGACCCAGAGCCGCTAAGGGCCCCTCAGTGAAGCATATTTTATTTTTTAGTAACAATTTCTGTCATTATAATAACAAAACACACAATTTTATTATGAAGTAAATTGTTTTTACAATAATATATATATTTGATAATGTATGTAGAAATCTTTATTATGGACAAAACAAATAAATTGCTCCTGGTGGCCGTGGTAAGAACACGTTACACGCTTCCCCGGTAACATGAGCTGCATCCAAACGTCCAAAGGTCAGAGGTTAAGTTAGCAAAACAATGTCTCAAACAAGGATTTATCCTTCAGGGAGGGAGAAAATAAAGACAAAGAATAGAAAAAGCAAAGATAAAGGTTTGTTTTAATGAGCCTTGGTAATATAATGTAATGAAATGTAATAGATTGTAAAGCTGCTAATAGAAATGATCTTTATATCCTGGACCAGTTCAGTTCAACAGCCAAACATTTCTGCTGCGTCTTTGTGTGAAACTGAGTTTAAACTTTAATGAGTTGATTCTCCTGGTGGCTCTGAATATTTCTGAGCTATTTTGGCTTCAAAACGTTTGATAATAATTAAAACTTGTCAATGATTGGTAACAATAATTAAAACTTGTCAATGTTTGATGTTGTCCAGCTAAATGTTTCCATCAGGCTACAAGCTGCTACATGATGAGCTGCTCTATGCTGGATTTGATTTGTTATTTGTTGCTGAACAAAATCATTTTGTGGCTAAAAACATTATTTTACATCAACTTCTAAGTTATGAGAAACTTCTGTTAAAATCATCTGAAGGCCCAGAATCGACCCGGTACCGGTACCGGTCCACATTCTCAGGGAGAAAGACTCACCTGGTATAAATGACATTTTAATTATTGGAGTAACACTTAAGAGAAATGAATTTAATAACAAAATGTCATGAATATGTGTGTATATATTCCATCTTAACCCGTTTAATCCCACATTTTCTCCTGCAAAATAAGTGCATTCATTTCAACCTTGGACCTCTCTACACATGATATTTATGAATTATTACATTTTATGAAATAACAGATGACTCCATTAATTTCATTGTCCACAAATCTCATTAGAATTTTAATGCATCTTTATTAAACAAGCTTTTATCAGGGATAAATGACAGATTAATTATCAATGATTACAAATTAAGAATAAAAAGGTAAAAAATATTAAAATCACTTTCATCCTTTTCTAAACTGTCATTAATTTACTGAGAGGCTTTGGGGTGCAGAATAATTCATACCCAGATGATGGAAGATCTCAACAACAGAAGCTTCGACGTTCTTGGTTAGAGTCTTGTCTTTGTACCTCAAATCCTCTTTTAAATAGAAACAAAGCAGAGCTTGTTGTTTGTTGTCTTCCAGTCATCAGCTGTGTGTATCGCTGGTCAGATCTTCATCACTCACTGACCTTTGTCCATTCACCAGGTCTGTTGCAGCAGCCTGGAGATCTTTGGGTTGAGCGCAGAGCGGCGGTCGAATCAGGAACCAGGATTGAGGGTCGATGGGTCTGATCCCTTCTAGCAGTGCAGAGTCTTCACCTCCCTTTGGATCCAGGATCCTCTGCTGATCTGCATCTTCTTGTTGGTTTGACTTCAACACCAGAGACTAAGAACACTTGTTCCTCTTTCCATGGGTTTTTATATTTTCTCATCAAGTAGTTGTGTATAGGATGATGGCTTTGAGGAAAGTACTAAACTGTCCACCTCAGTCAACGCCTCGTTCACTTCCCCTTTTCTGTTGTTTGTCTACTGACCATTTGGTTTCACTTCCTGAATCTGGCTCAGAGAAAACCTTCCAGTTTCTGTTTTGGATCAACTCTGTCTTCTGCTCAGCCCGAACTTTTCTGCTGACTCTGATTTTTGCTCTAATTATAACAGTCTGAGAATCACATGTCACTTTGCTTCACACAATGTGTGATAACTTCAGTTACAGTCCTATATATGCTGTATGATCATCATAAATCATAAAACACAATCATCTTTTTATTTTAATTCTTTAAACATAACTTATTTTAACAATCATCTGAGTTTAATTCTAATCACCATTTTATTCTTCATGTTATTTTCATTCCTTGATCTGCTTTTTATTACATCAAACTCTCTGTATAATCATTAATAAATCAAAATACAAGATTACTTGTATTTTAATCATCAATAAATCAGAATACAAGATTACTTGTATTTTAATCATCAGTAAATCAGAATACAAGATTACCTTTTCCCCTCAGGCCTTTATGATCCCTTGGCAACAATTATTGCTGATGGGAATCTGCATAAATGACTCAAATCTGGCCTATTTATACATATAAAAGATAAGAAAAATCATGACCTGCATAAACTATTATAACACAGAATGGTTACAAGAGTGTTCAGAAATATTTTAGGTACATAAAGATTCAATGCCACATCCTGCAGATGTTATTGTCTCAATGTGACCTTTGACCTTATTTGGTCATTTCACCAATGAGTCAAAATCAGGTAAAATGTTAGTGTGAATAAATCTCCCAGTTCCACCAGACCAACCACTAAACCTTGGATCCGTCCTGAACTGGTTTCAGACGTGGCTTCATCTGGTTACAGTCATTCAGTGAATAGAGACACTTTGTGGAAAAAGTCACCTTTAGGGAAGGTGAGTGGGGGTGGTGGGGGTTCAGAGTGACAGAGATGTAGAAAACATCTTGATGTTCCTTCAGGTCTAGAAGATCTAAAGTATCTGAGAGTTTTAAACTCAGTGGGAAAAGCAGGACATAAAGATTAAACAGCAAAGCTATGAACAATAGCTTTGCTGTGTGTTATATGTATTATAACACACAGACACATATCTGTCCGTGTGTTGTAATACATAGACATTTAATAAATAGATGGCACAATAAATATCTCAACAGGCCTTTTCTTTAAAGCCAGACATCAGACCCTGAGATGAAAACAAGCTCTGAGGTTTAATCTTTATGAATCATAGTGAAGTTCCTCCAAACTGAAACCAGTTTCTATTTACTGGAAACCAGCAGAAACTGGATGTTTAGCATCAGTGGAAAATCCCCATGAGTCAGCAGCTGTAGAGTTATTTCTAGAGTTATCTCTGACATCCTCTCTGCTTTCAAACAGCAGCTTCATTCGATCAGACAGGAATGTTGAAGCAAGAAATCATTTATCAAAAATAATTAGCATTGTTGCTGTTTAAATAAAGATTAAAAAAAATAAAACTAATGAGCTCTACCCAACAAAAACACTGATCCAGAGATCCTCCTCTTCTTCTGTGACTGGTTTCTTGTTCACTCATTGCAGCTGCTTTCAGCCTCGTCTGGATGATTCATCCTGAAACTCTGAGCTCCATTGTTCCTGTTTCCTGTAAACCAGGTGAGATTTACTGGAAGAATCACCTCCAGCTTACAGCCAGACTGGTTACAAACTGCTTTAAGAACAATAAGGTTCATGTTTTGGAGCAGCGTCACAAAGTCCTGATTGAAAATGTAAAACCTGAAAAGGTGAGAGAGCAAAACGAACACAGTTCAGTTCCTCTGGTTCTGTCAAAATCCCTGCAAACTTTTATTAGACGTTTGTTGAAGGAAACCAGAAGGTTTGACCCAAATCACACAGTTGAAGGGCAAAAGTACCAAATACCAATGGAGAGTATTTAAACTCTTGACTTTGAAAAAAGTAATAAACTTTACCTTATGAATTATCTCATTATTCTGGCATTTAGCAAATAGAAAAAAATTATAATCCTAATTTACCTTAAACAAGAAAACTTTATTCTGATTTGATGTCGACAATGAAAAGAAATATATATTTTTTACATGGCGTATGTAAACTTCTGGTTTCAACAGGTTATTTCATAAAACTAAACATTAGAGTTTTTATTCAACAAGAACTAAAATGATCTGAAACACATTAACTTTCTATTGAACACCAAATGTCGTTGTTATGATGCATTTATTGCAAAGTTTTTATTTCTGGCCTAATAATCAGACTGTTATAATAATAACTCTCCAGCTTCAGTCTGGTCACCATGGCGACCCAGGAGGCGGAGTCCTGCCGGGTCGTTAGCAGGAAGCATGTTGAGGAGACAAATCAGGCCTGTTTACACCAATACAGTTTCTGGTGAAAACTGAAGAGTTTTGTTGTTTTGTTCTGCACATTTACATGAAACCACCGAATGTTTCCTCTGACAACAGATTGAAAACGTTTCCAGGTTCTGAATCAAACCGGTGTCTCTTCTCTTGTAAACAGAGTAAATGGATCTTTTCTGTCAGGGAATCTGTAGCTCATCATAGTCTGACACAAAACAGCCTACAATCCACAGAAGAAGAAGAAACTACTGAATGCTGGTGTTACTTTAATTCGTGTTTCTCCATCAGATTCGATTCCCTCAGTGTCTCTTCACCGCTCCACACCTCAAAACACACACCTGCTTGTTCAGCATCTTATCTAGAGAACTACAGACATCATGAAGCTCAAACATCGTGTTTCAGTGAAGTTATCCCACTTTTTCCCAGCTGCTCCCTAATCAGACACACATAGTGCATGTTTTCCCCCCAGTGTCTGGGGTAACGGTACCTGATGGGGAAACACGAACCAACATGCCTTCAGGTAGAACTTTTTATTATTATTATTTTTTTAATACATGCGCACTTAGTTTCAAAGAACCTGGCACCAAGAATGTCTTCATGTAAATGTGTTGACAGAAACGGAACAAAACTTCCATTTTTGTTTGATCATTGTCATATAAACAGCCTCAGGCTAACAGGGCCTCATGCTAACAGGGCCTCAGGCTAACAGGGCCTCAGGCTAACAGGGCCTCAGGCTAAAAGTGCCTCAGGCTAAAAGTGCCTCAGATTAACAGGGCCTCAGGCTAACAGGGCCTCAGGCTAACAGGGCCTCAGGCTAACAGGGCCTCAGGCTAACAGGGCCTCATGCTAGCAGGGCCTCAGGCTAACAGGGCCTCAGGCTAACAGGGCCTCAGGCTAACAGGGCCTCATGCTAACGCTCCAGGTGTGTTGGACCAGACAGACAGAAGGCTGCAAGACGTCGCCCCCTACAGGACTGGAGTTAAAGGCTGATGAAGGAGGTTTGGGTCCAGAAAACATGAAAGCTTGGAAAATATTTCCATTTTAGAGGATTTTTACCAGCAGATCTCTGAACCATGACTGACCTTTATTTATACCATTAACTGGGTTTGGTTACAATGAGCTGAGTCAGCATTTTTACTAGACAGGAAACTTCAACCATACCATACCAACTTTATTTATAAAGCACTTCATACACCATGAGGACCGAGGTGCTGTAACACAATCATAAAATACAACACAATACAGTATAGACAAGAGAAAAAACACAAATTACATATGGATTTAGACAGAAAAACAAAGGAAAAAGAAAAACATCTCAGATTGTGTCAAAAGCCAAGGAGAAGAGATAAGTCTTTATCAGGGACTTAAAAGCAGCAGGTGAGGAGGCCTGTCTTATGTCCAGAGGAAGGTCATTCCAAGGTCATTCCATAGCTTAGGAGCTGCCACAGAAAAAGCACGAACCCCTCTGAGCTGCACTTTGACCTTCAGGAGACACTGATCAGCTGACCTGAGGGAACGAGAGGGTGTATAAGGATGTAGCAGCTCAGACAAGTAGGAGGGAGCAAGGCGATTTAGAGCTTTGAAAACAAATAGAAGAAATTTAAAATGAATCCTAAAATGTTCTGGCAACCAGTGTGAGGAAGTTAAAATAGGCAAAATGTGTTCATATTTCCGGGTGCCTGTTAAAAGACGAGCAGCAGCATTTTGTACCTCTGGAGCTGAGAAATAAGTAGATCACTGACTCCAAAATAAAGTGAGTTACAGTAATCCAGTCGCATAGTAACAAAAGCATGGATCACTGTTTCAAAATGCTGCCTAGAAAGAAAAGGCTTGACTTTGGCTGCCTTAAGTGGAAGAAACTCGATTTTACAACAGCTCTAATATGTGAATCCAGTTTAAGACTAGCATCCATCTTGACCCCTAAATTTGTAGCAACCGGCTTAACGTATCGGGCAAGAGAGCAGAGATTAGGTAGGGGAACCGCAGTGGATCTACCAAAAATCACTACCTCTGTCTTTTCTTCATTA